>JASANY010000705.1:0-24261 GCA_030849755.1 Trypanosoma avium
AACCCAGATCCAAAATAATTTCCATAATCGTTTCATGGCAAAACTCATTTTTTCTGGTATAGAAAAAGTTGCGCGAAGTTCCTTCAGCAATTGCTCTGCTGAACTCTCTTGCAAGAACTGGGGGGCACATTCAAAAGTATATAAGAAATACCTGGGGGTTCCTTTCCAAAGAAAAAACGTTAAGAAAAATCATGAGGAGCATTTGTGTTTTGCTTAACCCCATATTACTCTTCTTATTTTCCCTGGCGCCATATTCCATTTGCCTTCTGAGATGGCAACGGCTGTTTCGTGTACTTTAAGTTGCAAAAAAATTCGCCCAGTGGGCTCCGGATTATATTTTTCCTAAGAAAGAATCGCTTCGTTTGTTTGGCTGTGTTCTGGTTTGGCATTTTATGTTCTTCTTCTTCTAAGGAATCGTTTGAAGTTCGAGAAACTGATTTTCCATCTTTCCCTTTTGTATTTGGGTGTGCAGTGCCCTTCTTTCTCTTTGGAGTTCGCACTTCATCTTTTAGAGACTCTGCATATGTAATGGCGCCGTCTTTGTGTAGACGTAATTCGTCAATTATGGCCTGCTGCTGACAGTTTGTTTCCTGTAAGGCAACAATTTGTTGTTACAAGAAGAAAATTTTGTTATCCACTCCCTTGAACACGTTCTTCGCGTAAGCGGAGTCCCTGATCTGCTTCCTGGTATTCTGCATTGAGCTGGCAATGTCACTGATCTAGACCATCCCACTCACTTAATACCATTCCCGAGAGGACTTCATATTGCTGGTGTAGCAAATACTTTTTCTGCTCAAACGGCTGGCCATTCTAACTGAAAATTGTTCTCTGGCTTCTTGAAAGGTTCTCAAGAAATCCAGAGACACAGGAAGATTGAAATCCACAATGTGGTTTCGTATGTTGTACAATTTAATTGGCGACATTATTGTNGAATTCCAGAGAGACACAGGAACATTGAAATCCACAATGTGGTTTCGTATGTTGTGCAACTTAATTGGTGCCATTATTGAAGAGGATGCCTGGGGGTTCAAGGTGTTGTTCTGATCAAAAAAAAAAAAAGAAAATCACAACCATATACTAATGCAAAGTCTTCTGTTCTGTATCAAGAAAGTCAGTTTAATTCTTTCAAAGTGCCGAACGAACTCGTTTAAAGCTACCATACATGTCCGCCACTTTGTCTCTGAGTTACCACCCTGTGTTGTAGTCAACATATTTACTTACAAAAAAACTTACTTAAATAATAAAAAAAAAAAAAAACATTACAAAGTGTCAAGGCTTTATTATTAATAACAATAATAAAACATAAGGTAAGAGAAAAACAAAGTAAATTTTTAGAAGAATAACCAATATAAAAAGACAGTCTATCATTATTTTTTTCGCAAGCAAAAAAAAAAAAAAAAAATTCTTTGACATTGAAAAAAAAAAAAAACGTGAGGGTGGGAGGGAGGAATAAAAAAGAAGAAAAACGGACACCTCCTCTTTTCTTTTGATTCCTTTTTGTTTTTTCGTTGCTTTTTTTTTTTTTTTTTTTTTTTTGGGGGGGGGCTTCATTTCTTTGGGTAGTCCGATTAATAATTGATTTTCTTTTCTTCATGACGCTCGCCGAAACTGTTGTTCTGTAGCTTGGTTTAATAGAGGAGATTGATATACTTGTCTATTTTCCCCTGTTAGTACATAACCCATTGTTGGAGCTGTTGTTACTGATGATGATTGGGATGGTGGCCGTGGTAAAACATGAGTCTGGTGTAGATGCATATTAGGTTGATATTGTTGTTGATGTGGGGCTTGAGGAAATTGTATATGGCCTTTATATTCTTGTTGTATATTTTGCACATTAGAATGTTGCATATTATGATGATGGTATAATGGTTGTTGTTGTTGTTGTTCTAGTGGTATAGAAGAATACAATGAGGATTGATATGTAACTCCTGTGTTTACAGGAGGCATTGTAGTATTCACTGTCAACGTATTAGAAGTCGTCATAGCAGGTGTAGTTGTTGTCTCAAAATAATTAGGCATCGCATATTGTGGTCGGTGTTGAGCAGTTCCAGTTGTTGGTTGAGTAGTAAAGAGTCCTTGTGGATGACCACCTGTTATAGACACTCTTCCTTGTTGTTGTTCTTGTGGTTGTTGTATAGACATTGGGAGATTTGACTGATAATTTTTTTGATGTTGTTGTTGTGGTTGAGGAGGAGGAGGAGGAGGTGGTGGTGGTGGAATTACATTTCGTCCCTCCCGCTCCTCCTCTTCTTCCCGAAGTCGGCGTTGAAATTCTTCTCTAATCCGCGCTGGAGCCTCGGGGTGGACATTCCAGCGATTGAGGTCCTTATCAAAGTAGTACCAATTCTTAGAGATGGGAAGGCCATTCTCATCCAACTCGACATCCTCCTCACCAGTTTTACTCCCGCTAGAGCCAGCGAGGGTGTGGGCTAATCCTCCACCTCCAGCTCCATCACTGCCAAAAACAGCATCGTTAATTTTATGAAGACACATATCAAACTTGGAGGCGGTACCAGCGAAGGGGTTGGAAGCAGTAGAAGTCATCATAGCCGTATTATTATTTGTATTATTATTATTATTAGTGAAATTACTCTTCTCCTCTGCATCTACACGCCCGTTAATGTTGATGCCAAGCTTTGAGCTTAGCCAACCCAGAGCTTGCACCGACATAAACAAAAGGAGGAGGAGGAGGAGGAGGGGGGGTTTCTTTCCTTATTATTGGAAATGAGAAAGGAGAAAAAGAATTTTTTTTTTTTTTTTTTTTTTGATAGAAGAGGGCTTCTTTGATTATTATTATTATTATTATTTTTTTTTTTTTTTTTTTTTTTAAGCAAATCAAAGAAAGTAAAAATATACAAAATATAAAATCACGAACGAGAAAAAAAAAAAAAAAAGGTGTATTACAACACGTAAAACCAATAAAATAGCCAGGCAATAATAAAAAAAAAAAAATAAATAAATCAATAAAGCACTAAAAAATAAATATATAAAAAAAAATCCTGACCAAAGATTTTTTTTTTTTTTTTTTTTGAAGAACTTTTTTACTGAAATATTATATTTATAATATTTTGAATTTTTTCTAATTTAAAAGTACGTCATAATATATATATATATTATATTTTTTTCGCCATATTTTTTTTTTAACTTAAAAAAAAAAAAAATTTTACCAATATTAGAAAAATATTTTTAACCATGGCAATAAAACCAGGTAAAGTAAAAGCAAAAATAAGGAGGAAAAAAAAAAAAAAAAAAAAAGAAGGATAAAAGAATCTATCAAAGCTTTATTATTTTCGATCAATATCATAGAGTTTTTTATCTTAAGCAGAAATTGACTCAATTTCTAAAAATGAAATATCTTCACTACTTCCATGCTCTAGTGGATCATACCTTTTGTCTTCAGCAATGATATCAGTAGATGTATTAAGTTCTTTCGTAGCATCATCAGAAACTATAACTACATCTGATGCTCTCATTGCAGCTTCTTCTTCTTCTTCTTCTTCTTCTAATTGACTTGAAGATTTTTCTGGTATCATAAAATATGCCCAAAGACCATTAAGGAATCCAAGTATACCCATTACGTAGCAAATGAAAGAAAATCCAAAATGTTGAAGAATATATCCACAAATAACAGGTCCAATCATTTGACCTGAATCTTGCATTGTTCGCATTAAACCCATAAAAGGTGCACCACCACTTGGTGGTGAATGATCTGCTGTTAATGTCATTAAAATACCAGCACCTAAAGAATCTGCTAATCCAAAAAAAATTGAAATTGCTATTAAAGAAGCTGTATTATTTGAAAAAGATAATAAAAAAAATGCTATACCTAAATTTACAGTTGTAGGAATAGCCGCAGCTTTTCGACCAAATTTATCCATAACATAACCTCCAAGAAAAAATAAAGATGCATCCACAATAAATGAAACTCCAAGTACAAATCCAACCATAGTTGCTGAAAGTCCCATATTCATAGCAGAAAGTGCCAATAAAAGACGTCGATTTTGGCGAAGACAAATAATAATAAAAGAATATACACCAATACGTAATACAACATCCCAATATTTTCGAAATGCTACTAGCATATCATGCAGTTCTTCTGAAAGATCTACTTTACCTTCCTCTCCTTGACGTCTCTGAGCATCCACCTCCTGTATTTCTTTATTTGTTGCTACTAAATACGCACAAATAATACAAAGTGGGGCAAGTGAAAATGCTGTTGCCCGCATTCCAATGGTATCCATCGTAACTCCCGCTAATGTTGGACCCAAAAAAGAAGACCAGCGCACAGCCCCACCAATCATTGACATTAATCGCCCACGAATATTTCTTGGTACGGCTTTTGCAATAAAAACATGACGGGCTACAAAAAAAGCCCCAATTCCAGTCCCCCACAGCATGGAAGCAATTGCAAGATAAGAAGGCGTTATTGCTATCGCGGCAATGCAACTTCCAAGAAAGTTAATGATCATTCCAACCGTCATAATAGTACGAGTCCCATAGACGGCGGTGGCGAAGCCGAAGGGAATATCAAGCAGAAATTTAACGAGGCCAGCGGAGCCAACAATAAGACCAATCGCGCTATCAGAAGAGCCGAGTTGTCGAGCAAACACGGGTACAAGTGTAATACGAACACCAGCCGTGAGGCCTTGTAAAATATTAGGAATATGAAGGGAGGCAGCCCACTCCCGTGTTAATTCCATGAATGAACTCATGTTGTTAATTTAATTTTATTTTATTTTTATTTTTTATTTATTATTATTATTATTATTATTATTTTTTATTATTATTATTATTTTTTTTTTTAATTAAAATCTAAATCTAGGTATAATAATAAAAAAATAAAAATGGAAATAAAAGGGGAACAAATAAAATAACAATTTGAGAGAGAATTTACAGAAAAGGAAAAAATATATATATATATATACAGATTTATATATTTATTTTGGTTAATCAATCAAAAAAACAAATATAAAAATATATATATATATTAATATTTACTTAAAATAAAATTTTATACAAACACATAGAAAAAATAAAATATACACATATATATATATAAATACATAATGGAGAAACTCAATTTCCAAAATTATGTATAATACTGAGTTCAAGAGAATCAACCTTCTCAAGACATTTATTAAGAATTTGTTGAATATTTATTTTTAATTTTTCATTATTATTATTATTATTATTATTATTATTATTATTATCACTACCACTATCACCATTATTAGAATTTTCAAGGCGATTTAATCTGTATTTTAAAAAACCACGTATACAAGAAAAATTCCAATTAGTTCCATTAATTAACATATTTTCCACATGATCTTTCCATAAATTAATATTATCACCAAAAAGTGCAAGACGATCCTCTTCTGTTAAAAGATTTCTTATACGATTTACATCTCGGCAAAATGTATCTACTATATTTTCTATACACCATTCATTACACCAATTATGATTTATAGAAATAATTAATTCTACATTATTATCAGTATTATTATTAAAACTTCTAATGATACCATTATCATTCTCATCATCATTCTTATTATAATTTATTATATCATCTCTTGTCGGATTCAAGATTTGAGGTAATGGAAATTTTAGTCCAGTAATATTATGAACCTGATGAAGATATCCACTTGGAACAAAAACCAAATCTCCTGGATATTGTATAATAGTCCAAATTTCACTATCAGTTGTAGTTCGAATATCAGGAGGTAATGCAATACCATGTAAACTATTTTTTAAAAGTTTTTTATTTCCTTCAATTGAAGGAAAAAACCACAACTTTTCCCCACATACATTAAGAGACCATGAGTAAGTTCCAAATACATCAAAATGTAAAGGCGTCCAACTATCAGGAGGGCCAATATAAGCAAAACGATAATCACTTATTGTATCACCAAAACGATCATATTTTATTTCTTTTATTGTAGATTGTCGACAAAACTCATCCATCCAATCATCTCCTAAATATTCAGGTACTTGATATAAACCATTAGCGTGTATAATACTATGATTAGATAAATTTAAATTTTCTGAATTTACAAATATATCTTTGTCATTTTCTTTTTCGTTTGTAACGATAATTTTTTCTTTAGAGTTTGCAAGAGATTCTGAATCTGATTGCATATGCCAATCTTTTAAATAAAGAATTTTTTTATCGCAACGCCATATTTGTATTACTTCAGCTAAAGTTCTATTATGAAACTCCATATATTCCGTTTCAGAGTTATCTAAAGAATATTCTTTCATAGTTTCCATAGTTGGTACTTGATGATAGGCACCAAATGAATTTAAGAGTCCCTCAGGTGTTAATCGATTTTTCATATTATTAAGAGAAGAACAAAATGAGTTTTGATAATATTTTTTATCACTATTTAAATTATCATCTTCTAATTCACTATCTAACACAGCATTTCTAATAATAGCAGGGAAATTAGGTTCAAGACAATATTTACGAAATTGTTCAAATGTTAATGTTCTACCATCTAACTCTAACATTTATTTATTTTCTTATTTCTTCAAATAATATATATATATATATTTTTTTCTATCTTCCAATAATGAAAATAAAAAAAAAAAAATTATTGTTTCATAAAAATAAAATAAAGAAAAAAAAAAAAGAAGAAAAAAAAAAAAGTAAAAACAATGAAATTATGATTTAAAGTTTTCGACGAATATAAATATATATATATATATATGTACATTAAGAATAGAAAGAAAGTAAAAAGAAGTAATTTATATAAAGAAAGAATGACTGAATATACTTTTAAGCAAAATAAATAAAATAAATAAAATTGTTACAATAATCTTTGTATATTCCTTTTACTTATATTTTCCTTTCCTGTTTGTAGACACATGAGATTGTGTGAAAGTACCACGTGACCAATCACAGCATCTAACTCCATACGAAATACTTCAATACACAAACATGCTTCAAGAAATATACGATGTGTTTTAAATGCTGCAAGTAAATCTTGATTTTTTACTTTTTGCTCCAACATATTTCCAACACTTTGTAAAAAAGGATCCAATTGAATAAACTGTGAATAAAGATAGGTTCGAGTGTACAAATGTGAGGCGGTGTTGTGTAAAAGTTCTATAGGAGTATTTTTATTATTTCCTATATATTTATGATTATAAATTGTAGATGGTGTTGATTTTATCATTATTTCAGTTGCCTTTTCACTTATTATAGTACTTGCGG
Source organism: Trypanosoma avium (assembly GCA_030849755.1). Lineage (NCBI taxonomy): Eukaryota > Euglenozoa > Kinetoplastea > Trypanosomatida > Trypanosomatidae > Trypanosoma > Trypanosoma avium. The sequence goes on from JASANY010000705.1 coordinate 7,214, forward strand.
GTGGTATTGAAGTTATATTTAATTCAGATGTTGTTGGTGTTGGTGATGTTTTTGTATTATTTGTATTTAATTCAGTTGTTGTTGGTGTTGATGATGTTTTTGTATTATTTGTATTTAATTCATTTTTAGATTTACAAATATTTCCAGCCGTCATTGCTGCCGCAGCAGAGGCCACCGCAAATGCAACATCTTCATCTTGTTGAAATATTAAATCCATCATTTCACGTAATTTTATTAATGCAAGATATAATTTACCCTCATTTGTATCCATAAGTGTATATAAAACACGAAGATCTGGTAAAAGACATATTGTAATCCAGAGATTTGTTAATAATTGACAAACCTCTGCTGGAATAGATATCATTTGAGAGGTTATTTCACATAGTTTTATAATAAGGAAAGAGGTATGAATACCTTTATGAAACCAAATATTATTATTGGTATTATCATTATTATTATTATTATTAAATAAATTATTTTTATTATTTTGAACTGGAATTGAATTAAATAAAGTTTCGTCATTTCCTGTACAAGAATAATTTATAATACGTTGTCGTTTTTCTAATATACAAACAGGAACATGACTTTCAATTAATAAAAGACGAGTAAGAACTTCCTCTGCAATGGATTCAACATTATTACTTAACATACAACCTATAGGGGCTCTAATTCTTTTAGAAAAACATTCTGCAATATCTAATGGTGGTGAAGTTTTTGCAGCAGAAAGATCAATAAAAAATTCATTATTTTGAAAACAATCTACATGTCTCGTTTTAACAATTTCTTTATTATTATTATTATTAGTAGCATCAGTAGTAGAAGCATTTTTACAATTGGAAATTTTTAATTTAGAACCTTCTTTTTGATAAAGAGCTTTAATATAAACTTCATTAAGATTAGATATAGATAATGATAAAGCAAATTTCATAAAAAGTACTGGTTCATATAATGCTAGTGTATTAAGAAGATGAAGAGTAACTTCTACATTTTTCCAATCTTTTTCATACTCTAGAGAAAGATGAGGTAATAAATTATATTCCAAAAATGAAACTAAAGATTTATTATCTTTAGTTAATAATTTTACTCTTCCTGTTATAGGATCTACTTTTGTAGCTAATAAAGCATATGTTATAGTTGATATATAAAAAGGAAAAGATCTACCCATAACTTTTATTGTTTTTGATATTATAATAGCTATAGAATTATATACTATTTCATCTGTAGATTGAAATAATGGTAAAATTGTATCTCTAATAAAATTGTGTTCAATTATTTTTGTTAATTCCCAATATTCCGCAACTGAAGGAGCTAATAAAATTATTTGTGACCAAAAATGAAGTAAATCACATAGATAAATAATTTGTGATACACCATTATCATTATCAGGAACTTTACATAATGTAAGAATAGTTTTACATGCTCCTGTTAAAGTAAGAGAAATTATAGAAGTATGTCTCTTTACACAATCTTGAACAATTGGATCAGGACATTTAGCAAGATTTATTAATCCTTGAAGTGCTATTTTATTAATATTATTATATTTTAAAGATTGAGATGAACCTTGTTGAAGTGTAATATAAGTTATAAATTCCTGTAAAATAATAAATTCTTTATCTCTATTAAAAGAATCTTTTTCTTGTTTCTCTTTTTCAATATTATTACAATCATCATTATCTATCATTACATTTGGTAAAAAAAAAGTAGCTAAAGCAGGAACTTGAACTATTTTTTCTGTTAAAGTACATAAAAATATAAGAAATGCTTCAATCTCATCATTAATAAAATCTTCATTCATACTATCTGTATTAGAACTAGAAAAATAATTTGATTTAATATTTAAAACATATTTTGTTTGCTTTTTATAATTTGGATGAAGTGAAATTCCAATTTTTTTAATCATATCCATTAATGGAACTATTGTATAACTAGGAAATATTTGAAGTAATGAACGGGGTGGATTTCCTATAAGAGATGAGGGAGGAAGATCACATTCTGATAAAAATTGTGCTAAAAATTGAAGAATTATCTTTCGTGTACCAGGTGGTTCATTATGTTTTGCAAATTGACATAAAGAAAGAAGAAATATATGACCTATAGGAGATGTTTTTTCTTTTTCTTCGGATGTTTCTACATTAGATTGAATAGAGCATGTAAATAAAGAATCATCCCATAAATATGTATAACATGGAGGTAACGATATCATATTTTTATCCATATTTTCTATACTAGTATTAATTTTACTATTATTATTACTAAAATTTTGTGGACTAGTTGTACGTGATGAGATAAAAAAACTACTTTTACTACTAATACTACTAGTACTTCCTCTATCTAAAACTCTTAATTGAGATAGAGGTCTAGAAAGTGACATTTGTTCCTTTTCTTGTCTAAGTATATTAAGTATTACTTTTAATGAATGTTCTACTCGAGAAAGACGCTCAACAATTTCACAACGTGTAAAGTCATCTTGAGTCATTTGAAATTCCATAAAATATGAGTGTATTTTAACCCATTCGTCACTTAGAGTTAAAACTAAAGTAGAAGAAGTTGTCATCTCTACTTCACTTTTCTGAGAAGTTGAATCAATCTGCATTTATTATTATTATTTTTATTTATTTATTTATTTTTTACCTTTTTAATAAAATAAAATTTTAATAAATCAATAATAATAATAAAAAAAAAGGTGGGTAAATAGAGTAAATTTATTTATGTAGGAATGAATATATTTATATACACACTATATCGCAATAATAATGATACTTTATTTATTCATTCATTTATTATTATTATTATTATTATTATTATTATTATTTATTTATTTTTTTTTTTTGAAATAAATAATTTTTTTATTAGTGTAGAAGGGAATATGTTCTTATAAATAAAAAAACATGCATTACACGAGAAAAATCAACCAAACAAAATAAATCAACACAGATAATTCCATAACTTCAAACTTTTTTTTGTTTTCTGCAAGTTCACTCAACTATTTCTTCTTTTTCTTCTTTTTCTTCTTCTTCTTCTTCTTCTTCATTTTCATCATCATCATCTTCATCACTACCATAAAAGAATTGTGCCCTGTGTTTAATATTATTTCTATTTGGATTAAACTGATGTTCTTCTTCACTCTCATCATGACTAATATCAATATTATTATTATTATTATTGAATATATTAGAGCTATTTTCTTCCGTTTTAATCTCGTTACCAGTTTTAGGAAGTGCACCAGTTGTTGTCTGTGTTACCTTTCCATTTTGTAATTGTTGTGCGTGTGATTGTTGCAGTTGTGATTGCTGCTGCGGCCTAACCTCACGCTGCCGCTCCTCTACTTTAGCTTGTAATGCTGTGAGAGACGACTTCCACTCCGGGAAGTCGCGAAAAAATATTTTTAATTGCTCCGGTGAGGGTTTAAATGCCACAGTCGCACCATCTGTTAGCACAATAATATCCTTCACGCTGAACCAAATCACTTTACGAAACTTTCCAGGCACAAACACCACACATTCCTCCACCGGCACAAGTCCATCCTCATTATTATTATTATCATTATTATTATTATTATCATTATTATTATTAGTATGACTCCCGGCGGGAGTGTAGTGAGCAGGCAGGCGGAGGACGTGGAGGTGTTGCCCCTGCGGCGGCCCCAGACAGACGCCTAACGTCTCCCCCACTTGAGGCCCACGCCAGCCGACAGGGTCTAAAAACTGACGCGTGAGGTGCTTCGCGCGGTGCTTCCGCCCACACCCACTCATACCTAAATATAAAAATAAATATATAAATATAAATATATATATAAAATACCTACCGATACTCTAGTTGTAAATTAATATATATATATATATATTTATATTAGTATATAGGTGTGGGTATTCAGAGGTGGGGAATAAAGGGAACAGATAAGTGGGAAAGAAAGAAAGTGCACATATATGTATAGATAGAGAGAAAAAGAGAGAGAGAGAGAGAAAGAGGGAAATAGAGGGGGGGTTTCTTCAGCAACAGTAAAAAAAAAAAAAAATAAGAAAAAGACAACACACAGATAGCAACAAAAAAAGAGAAAATTACTGGGCAAGCATAAATAAATGCGTACATGAGAGAAATAAAATAGAACTTCACATTACTTCTCTTTTTCTCTTTTCCTTCCTCTCTCTCTGTATCGCTGAGAATTATATATATATATCAGAGAAATAGAATCTCATAAATGGCACAAAAAAAAATAAATAAAAACGGAAAGGAGTAAGTAAACAAAAAAAAAAAAGAAAAAAGAAAAAAAAGGAGTTCATGCACATAAGCACAGTTTAAAAAAAAAAAAAAAAAAAAGAGGAGAAAGCCAATACAATACAAAAACGAAAAAAAAAAAAAAAGATAAATATGTTTGTTTGTGTGTGTGTGTGTCTTTTTTTTTTTTTTTTTTTGGTACGCCCGGGAGGAACATGCCCCTAGCCCAAAGGAGTGATTATTTAAATATAAATACATATATATATAAATATATAAATAAATATATATAGGAGAGGTAAAGCCTTCATATACTTTTTTTTTGCTTCTTTTGTAAACTCTTGTATAGATATATTGGAAAAACGAAGGAGGTGTGGGTGTGTAAGTGAGAGTGAGTGTGTAAGTATTTTCTTTGATTTAGTTGTTAACTTATTTACTATATAAAACTCCTTTCACACCTATATTTTTCTCTTCGAATCCCCCTAACCTTTTTTTTTTTTTTTTTTTTTTTTGATGGGGGTTTCTTAATTATTATTATTTTTGTTTTTTTATTCATCACTCATCTCCTTCTATTTTTCACTATTTCTTATTATTATTGCTATTATTTTAGGCGACTCTTTTTCTTCGCTCTCTTCCATCCCACTTTAACCTTTTGATTCTGAGAACTGTTCTCAATTATTATTTATTTATTTTTTTTTTTTTTCTTACTCCCTCTTCCATCTTCAAACATATTTATTGCATTAATTTAACTATATATATATGGTGTGTGTGTGAGAGAGAGGAGGAGAGGGGGGTAGGGTTATATTCAATATACTTCAACTCTAAGCATTTCTCTTATCCTCATTATGGCCAATCTCTATACGGGTACGGATTCATCACTGCACTACGAATGAATCGCTCTCCTGAATCAGCGTCAATTTCCTCATCAATAACAGACACCAAAAGTGTCATATCATCCTCTTTTCCCCCCTCATAATAGGCACCTCCAGCTATTGCTTTATGAGCGTATGGTGTGTCAGCGTGACGATCCCGCGCTGCGCTGCGTGCCTCTCTCAATAAATCCTCTGATCCCTTAGAAAGTGCATGCATCATATTCTCAAAAAGTTCCATACGACTATGCCGTTGAGGGGCCAACGAAGTTGATGAAGAAGAAGCCGAAGAAGACTCATTGTCTTGAATGTGATGCATGCGTACTTTATGAACTAGTGACCACATCAGTTCTGCTGCGCGGTTAGGATATATATTATCAAATATACCATCTGTACCAAGTAATAACATATCACCTGGTTCTACTGGAACACGATAATTTAACGCACGCGCTGGTGTATCACTACTACCACGACCAAGTTGATAAGGAAAGTCTAAATCATGTGTTTGTTCCTCACTCTCAAAGATAATCCTCCCCCGACGTACCAGCAATGCTGTGCAATCCCCAAGACTACAAATATCTAACACCCCATTACTGTACACACTTGAATTACGCTTTACTTCACTTGAATTATTATTCTGTTGCATCTTCTCCATCTCACGCAATTCCTCTGGGAGGGGTGGCTGTAGTGTCGCCACGAGCGCCGTCGCGGTGCCCTCCATCTCCTCCCCCCGGCAACTCTCATAGGCGGACTGCAGCAGTGCCCGGGAGGAGGGGGGGCAGTCGCCCATTAATTCCTCCTCCACATGTGCGTGCATCGCCCGGGCCAGGGCCGCGCTGTACAATCCAGCATCCACCCCCGCATGCTCCCGCCACCAGCTGACCCCATCCAACACCGCCTGCACCCCCACCAGGGAGAGAAAGGCATCCTCGCCCCCAGTCACCGCCTTGGCGGGGTGGGGGGAGAACTGCACACACCGGTAGTAGAAACTAAGAACTTTCTCGGAGGTGGCGAGGGTCAGCAGCCGCCGCGATGGCGCATGCATGGAGGGATGAAATAAATATATACTACAAGGACAGAGAGAGGAATAAGAGAGAGAGAGAGAGAAAAAAAAAGCAAAAAAAAAAAGCTGTTATACGATCACCTTTTTTCTATATATATATATATATATATATGTATTTTTTTTTTTTTTTTTTGCGGGTGGAAGGAAAATTGGAGAGAGAAAAAAAAAAAAAAGGGTGAAAAAAAAAATAATAATAATAATAATAAAGAATGACTTTGAAAAAGAAAAAAATGCAGAAAAATTACACCAAATAAAAAAAAAAAATTAATAAATTAGTGTTTAATAAAAGTATAAGGCTTCAGACTGCTGAGAAGCAAGAAAAGACAAGACAAAACGATCATAAACACATACAAATAAAAAAGGGGAAAAAAAAAAGAAAATCACTTTTTTTAAAAAAAAAATAAGGCATAAAAAAGCCCTTTAATGTTGTTTTTCTTCTCTCTCGCTTTCTTTCTTTTTCTCTTTCTCTATATATATTTATATATGTAAACATATAAAATATATATTAAACTATTCAGCCAAATCCACAAACACAGATAAAGATGACACGCACTCCGTCTTATTAAACATAGTAGTAATAGAAAACAAGAAATTTATTTTAAAAATAAAAACAAACAGAAATTCTAGTTTATCAAAACGGCACTTCCACCGAAAAAAAAAAAAAAATCCGCTTTTCCAAACACAAAAAAACACATAACAAGACATCATCTATCACATTTACCAGCAGAAAAGAACCTGGCAATATACAAAACGCAGCGCAGAAGTACAAAAAAAAAAAAAAAATTATATATGTATATTAACTATTTTTTCGTTGTCTTCTTTGTAGCCTTTGTTGGTGCTTTCTTCGCTGCCTTTATCGCTGTTTTCTTTGCTTTCCCTGTCGTTGCCTTCTTAGCTGCAGGCTTTTTAGTAACTGCCTTCTTAGCAGCTGGCTTCTTAGTAATTGCTTTTTTCGCGGATGGTTTTTTAGGCACAGATTTCTTGGCAGTCGGTTTCTTCCCCACCGGTTTCTTCACTGCTTTCTTCGGAGGAGCTTTTTTGGCTACAGCCTTCTTTGGTGCGGCTTTCTTTGCAGAAGCCTTCTTTGGTGAAGCTTTCTTTGCAGCAGCCTTCTTAATTGGAGTTGAAGAAGGCATAGTTGGCGTAGGGTCAGTGGCGACAGCAGCAGCAACAGACATCTTTTTCTTTCTTTCTTTCTTAATAATAAGTTAGTTCTAGAAGGTAAACTTCTATTAAAATACAATAATAACAACAAAAAAAAAAGAAAAAAAAAGAAATTATATAGAGAATTTGTAATGTAAATCATAATTACAAGAATCATAATACTTCTTCACTCAACAGAGAAAAAAAGAATAATAAAAAAAAATTAGAGGTTTAAACAAAATCGTCAGGAAATCTCTATGGTGTCACAACTAAACAGGAGGCAGCATTGATAGTGCACATCCAGTGTCATGAACAGAAGCGACTAATAACAGTCACATAAGACGAAAAAATCATTAAAAAAAGAAACATCTAGTAATAAAACCCCATATATACAATAAATGAGAAAAGAAAAAAAGAAGCCATCATCTCTAGTTGTAAATAGAGGGAGGCATCATCTATTCATCATATGTTCATGTACACTGAAGTAATACATCAAAACAAGTGTAGAGTAGAGAAGTTTTACTTCTTATTAGAAGCCTTCTTGGCTGCCACCTTCTTAACAGTCTTTTTTACAGCCTTCTTAGTTGCTGGCTTCTTTACAGTCTTCTTTGCAGCCTTTTTTACTGCCGCCTTCTTCACTGCCTTCTTGGCTACAGCTTTCTTCACATTCTTTTTTACAGCCTTCTTAGTTGCTGGCTTCTTAACAGTTTTCTTTGCAGAAGCCTTCTTTGGTGAAGCCTTCTTTACAGCAGCCTTCTTTGGTGAAGCCTTCTTTACAGGTGCAGCAGGAGCAACAGCAGCGGCAGCAACAGACATCTTTTTCTTTCTTTCTTTCTTAATAATAACTTAGTTCTAGAAGGCAAACTTCTATTAAAATACAAAAAAATGGGTGAAAAGAAAGCAATTATAGTGACTAACACTAAAAAAAAAATAAGAAATTATAGATGAAAAAATGATCTGAAGATGGATAGTTTCCAATTTCTCCCTTCAACTCCTTCATTAAAAAATTCAAAATAAATAAAGAAAACGCAAGGCAATCGCAAACGATACTCTTGACCTTTTTATTTTCGTTTTGTGTGTTTTCTCATATTTGTACCTTTTTTTTACTCTTATGACTTTCACATCAACTTTGAAGCTTATAGATTAAAACATAAGTAATTACTTTGGTCTTTAGTTGTTTCATTGATTGAGACAAAACATATTGGAAATAGGTTAACATAAAAATAATACAAAAAAAAAAAAACATGAGAGGAAAAAAAAAAAAGAAGGAATCGAAAAAGAGGGTTTCATAGATCGAAAAAAAAAAAAATTGTTTTCCTCAAATTATTACTAGCCCTAATACCAATGAGATCTAAAAGCAAAAAAAAAAAAAAACTGGGAAAAAAAACTGGAAAAAAATTTTTTCTTTAAATCCTTACTTCATCGTCACATTTTCGTTAGTGTGGTGTTTATAAGAAAAATATAAAAATATATAGCTAAACAGAAAAAAAAAGAAGAAAAGTAGATAAGAAAGCATGGATGCGTAAACTGAATACAAGGTAGTACACGTTCAACTTTATTGTAAAAGTGCTCCCTTACACGCCCATATATTTATATTTATATATATATATATATATGGTATCTGATAAGAAGCACAAATTAAAACAACAACACCTAAAATCAGACATCATACCTCTCTCATCCCCTATCCCTTAACTTAATCTGTCAATTAGAAAACAAAAAAACTATATATAAATATAATACCAAAATAAAAGTAGTTATTATTAATATTTTTTTCTTTCTTTCTTTTTAAGTCTGTGTTTGTGTAATTGTGCACAGACCTTACAAAGTGGTATGTATCACATATAAATTAAATACATTTTCTTTTATTACTTTCGTTGCACTGATGAGGGGAAGGCAAAACGTGGTGTCAAAACAGAAAAAAAAAAAATAATAATACAACAATAAAGAAAGAAATGCAAAATGGTGTGCTAACCCTACTTTTTTTTTATTCCTTAGCATTTCTCCTAAATAATCAACTGATTTTTTTTTTTTTATTTTTTTTACCTCCTCCCCCCATTCTTTTTTTCATTATTTCTATTAGAAAAGTTTGTCTTTTCTTTCGCTCAAATATATACATGTAAGTAAAAGATTTTTCCATTTTACCTCTTCTTTTCACCCCATAATCAATAACAAGGGGTGGAAAAAAAAAAAGGGCATTTGAAGAAAATATATACAAATAATAAAAAAGAAAAAAGAAAAGGTTGGTAAAGACTTGGCATTTTAAGCATCACATTTAAAAGAATGCCCAAATGATGGAGGGAGGAAAAAAAAAAAAAAAAAAAATTAAGCAAAAAATAAATAAATAAATAACAATAAAAAAAAAAAAAAAAGGAAAAAAGTTAAAGGGGGGAAAAAAAAAACGAGCAATTAAAACAAAAAGGAAAACAAAAAAGAGGCAAGAATGCCAGAAAAAAAAAAAAAACTATATATATATATATTCTCTCAGATATAGGAATAACGCCCAAAAAAATTGTGTGTCTGGAATTCCTTCCCACACCTTTAACTCATTATTGATAATTCTAATTTCAGCACATTAATTTATCATTATTATTTTTTGCATAAATGCAGAAATACACATATCCACATAACTTGCACATGTAAATAGTAATTTAAAAAAAAGAAAGAAAATGTGAATTCCTGATTGCTGTAAGCTGAATAAAAAGATAAAATCACTTTTTACAACATAGCCACCTACTAAAAAATTTTAAAACAGAATTTTCCTTCGGATCATGATTTGTCTCGTGAAGTTGTCGTGTTTGTCGCTTTCCTGAATGAGCAGTATTTGGATTTTGAGAGGAAGTTGTAGGCACAGTTACATTCGCATTATTATTATTTTTATTTCTATTACTTTGACGGCCATATATTCCTCTTTGTCGTTGATTTCGTACCCCATCCCTATTTAATACAGATTCCGTACCAGAATTATGTACTCCTAAAGATTGTTCATTATTTATTGTAGAATTCTCATTTAATCTTCCACGGCCGCGAACTCGTTGCAGTTGATGATGTCGTCTTCCATGCCGCCGTGCGTATCTCTCAAGTTCATGTTGAATTAATATTTCCATTATATCATCATTAGTAATACCAGGCTGCTGTGGTGGGGGTTCATTATCATCAGCTAAACCTTGTAATGTTTCAGCAGCACACATTGGGCAAACATTACTGCGTTGTTTCCAATTCATTAGGCATGGGAGGTGAAAATGATGTTTACATTCACCATATAATGCAGGATTATCCTCAGTGTATTCTTCTAGGCAAATACAACAGAATTCTTCTTCTTCTTCTTCTTCTTCTTCTTCTGTGCTATGCTCATTTGAGGATATAACTCCCACAGCATCACTATTTCCTTTATATGTTTCTAAACTTTCTTTTACAGAGGAAGTGGATTTGTCCCCACCTCTTGTTTTATCACTAGAAGTACCATCATCTCGTAAAGCTAAATGTGTTTCCTTTTTATCAGACACACAACGAATATCTTCTTCACCTGCTTCAGTTTCATGTGAATTATTGGGTGAAAGTTTAGAAGTTTTATGGGGTTGTAGTACTTCATCAAGAGGTAAATGTTCACACTTTGGATTAGAATTATTTTTTACTTTCAAAACTTCACCTACGCATAAATCATTCTCTACCTCTTTTGGTTCAATTTTTAATTCTATCTCAGCTGCCTGCTCTGTTTTTGGAAATAATAATTCACCATCAGAGATTGAAGATGACTGTCTAACAAAGACTTTAACATCACGGAAAGATGTTGGACGAGACATAATGCTATATATATATATATATATATGTAAGCACACTGTTAATTAAAATAAAGAAGAACAATTTGAATTTGAAGTCTTTAATCCTTTCTTTTTTTTTTTTTTTGGTGGGGGGACGAGGGAAGGGCCCTTACTCCTGTTTTTTTTCCACCCTCTATATCTCTTATTATTATTATTTTTTTTTTCTTCTTCTTTTGTCAACAAAAACAACAAGAAGGCAGAGAAGGTCAAGAAACAACCTTTTAACCTGTCAATGTAGTAGTAAAAGACAAAATATATTTGATATTACTCAAAATAAAAAAGATAAAGTTTATTTTTTTAACGAAATAAAGAGGTTCAAAAAAAAAAAAAAAAGAAGGAAGGAAAGTAAAGCAACAGCAGTGTTAGTAATGAGAGCAATGTATATATATATACATATATATATATGATTTTAGATTTCAAAAATAATATTTAAGAAAATTGATGTTGTTCTTGTTTTTTTTTTTTTTTCTTTTTAATACTTGTTGATTTCACATGAAAATCTCTTATAAACCTGTATGTTTATTCAATTTTCTTTATCTCCTCCTTTTTCTCAATTTTTATTTTATTTTATTTTTTTTTTTAATTCCTCTTATTTCCTTTTTTTTTTGCCTGTTTCACTGCCCGCATCATCAACAACAATAATAATAATAATATCAACAACCAAAACAAAGAGCAAAAAAAAAAAAAAAAATGAATATATTTCCCCTATTACTTCTTTCTTTCTTTCTGCAGGGAGTAGAGAAGATGTATTTCATTCCTTACCCTAATCTCTCTCTCTCTCTCTCTCTCTCCCCCTAATTTCACTCACTCTGTTTTCCCAAGGTAGAGCTCCCGATCCTCGCGGTCTCTGAGGGCGGCGGCCACCGCTGAGGTGTGGAGGCATCCCATTTCACATATAATCATATCCACGCAGGCGGCGGGGGTTAAGTCGTAGAGGTAGGCGGCTGGGCTACACCGGGCTGCTCGATGGGGGGAGTTATTATTGCTACTATTCATATTATTCATATTATTATGACTAGTAGTATTGGTATTATTATTGGTTATATCATGGGACTGACGGAGACCTATAAGTTTTGTATTTTGACCAAGATTACCAAGCCACACCTCTGGTACAAATTTGTAACTTTCACTAAAACACAAAACAGGCTTACGATATTGTTTTGCACACTTCACCACAAGCGCCGTCCCACAACGACTTAGCACGTCACCGTTTCGTAGCACCGCCGCGGCCCCAATAAAAACTTTTGTACAAAGAGGAATTAAAGTACAACAGGCTGTGATAAGTCCATAAGTTACATGTAAACCTCGCAATTTAAGCGCCTCTGCCAGCGCGCGGCCCTCATAAAGTGGAGAAGAGTCCACCACAATAACTTTTAATTTATCTTTTAAATGGGGATTATTAGCAGCAGCACGAAGAATAAGTTCAACTGTACTACTTCTTCCAAAAACAAGAATAGTATCATTGGAGGATAAATGCGCTACAGAACGATCTTCTACAATACTTTTTATAGAAAGTTGAAGCTTCTTTTCAATATCTTTTAAAACATCTAACACTCTTTCACGTGGATCTTCACAAGACGATGTATTATCAGAATTTCCTGAAGGTAATGCACCAACACGACGAACTAAAAACTCCTTAACATATGTCATACCTGCTGAAGCTTTACGACTACAACATAGGAAATCAAAATTTGCGTCAATTAATTTTCCAAATTTTTCAACATCTTTATTACTAAGTGAAGGACCAGATAATAATGGAGTAGATTTTATAAGAATTTTAAAAGCTTCAATCATAGCAAAGGTACGAGCATTTTCACCTACAATAATCCTTTTTTCCATCATAAACGCTAACTCTGCAACTTGATAATGTATAAACTTTGTATCAGGATTAGGTTGTGAAGTCCATTGACGATTAATAGAGTCAGTCCAACATTCTTTAATTTTATCTGAGAGAAGTTTTGCAATATCTAAATTATTTTCTGACCCCTGTTGAACTGTTACATTTTCTTGTGGATGTCCACTAGACGCTTCTACACTAGTACTTCCAGTATTATTATTATTATTATTATTATTATTATTATTATTATTATTAATCGTTTGCGAATAACCCTCTTGCTTTGTAGCTTTTGATGAAATATTTGGTTGCCCTGCTTTGTCTTCTTTCGTTTCTGTCCCCGTATTTCCAAGTGCCGCCTCTAATTTACTAATTTCTTCTTTAAGAATTTTGGCATCCTCCACTTGTTTTGTATACTCTGGATCTGTCTCTTTTATTAATTTCATTTTCTTTTCCAACTTTCGTAATCCATCCTTCTTTCGTTTTAAATCTCGCTGCATTCGCACAATCTCTCTCGCCGCATCATCCTCCTGTCCTCTAAGAGCTGATCCAGCCCCAACCGATGCAGACATCAAACAAAATTCTAAAAAGCAAAATATATATTAAATAAATATATAAAATATATATTTATTTTTTCTTCCTTTTTTCTCTTTAGCTGCCCTTGCGCTCTTTCCAAAAAAAAAAAAAAAATCAAAGAAAAAAAATATATATATATATCAAAAAGAAAAAAAAGGAAGAAAAAAAATATAATACTGTAAAGTCGACAATATTGAAATAAAGGAAAAAAAAAAGAAATTAGGAGCTCCACTCTCCCAAGAAAGTAAAAACAATACTTAATGATCACATCAAGAAAAGGTAAAAAAAAAAAAAAGACGCCCAAATAACAATTAAAAATAAATAATAATAATCAAAAAAAAAAAAAGGAAATGCGTTTATTTTTAATGAGCCCATGTAATTCGTAAAAAGCGTAACACAATAGAATAGCAAAAAGAAGAAAGGAGGGGGAAAAAAAAGGAGAAAAGGGTTTCTCATTTTATCTCCACACGTGTATAAAAAAAAGCGGAACACGCCAAGAGAAATAAAAAATTCTTTCGTTCTTTCTTAGTAATTATTATATTTTATAAAAAGAAGTGGTCCACGAGAGAAACTCGAAAAACGTTCAAGAAGACGTACAATTTTCCATTCAATAAAGCAGAAAAAAAAAAAAAAAAATTAATGTAAAAGTAAGCAAGAGAAGGAAGGAATAGGGGGGGGGGGGAGAAAAGCGGAAGGGGCAAAGGTAACAGAGAGAAAAAAAAAAAGAGAAATTATCCCCTGACCTTTTTTCAGCAATATAAAAAAAAAAAAAGAAAAAAAAAGACATATCTCCTCCCATCTTTGTATACGTTTGATCCTTTAAAAATAGTGAAAAGAAATTTTTGTTTTTTTTTTTTTGTTTCTTTTTTTTTGTTTTTGTTTTTGTTTTTGTTTGTTTTGTAAAACATCAATGCAACTCATTGAAAGCAAAAAATAGAAAAATATTGTCAAATTAAAAAAAAAAAAATCAATTTCAGTTAGATATACATATATATATATTTCTTCTTTACTCACTCCTTCTTTTCCTACCCATTAGAGGAGCAGGTAATTCACCCCATATACACGCCCCTCGAAGTGCAATATAAATAGACAATCCAAACATTAAACCTCCGATAAAAAAGCCCAAGCCAAGCATAAGGGATCCTGTTTTAATATCACTGCACTTTGAGAAAGCACTTGCAAGTTTATCTAATACAAAGTTACACTCCAGTAAAGGCCTGGCGTAGGATAATGCTATACTTGCATTTGATGCCATTTTAGCTACATCCACAACTTGAATAGCAACTTTTTTAACAAAATCATTTGTGCAATTCTCTGCACAGACTTCAAGTGTACATGATGAATCTGGGCCAGGACAGGCTCCTGTAAATGATTTAACTTTGGTAGAAAATAATACATTTGCCATAGTACCAAAATCCTTGCAATCTTCAGCTGCCTTAATACTCTTACCACATGATAATGGATATAATAAAAAACTTTTATTTTTTTTTAACAAATTTACAATGTCTTTTAAATCAGTATTTAAATCAAAACCTTTTGGTAGTTCATCAGGAATTTTAAAATCTTTCAGAATACTTGAATTGTTACCAAACTCTTTTTGTAAGGCTTCTTCAAGTTTAGCTTTAGTTTCACTTTGAGAGGCTTTATTAATTCCTGTAATACCATTTTGAGAAACCCTTGTCTCCACACTTGAATAAAGAGTGCTGGTATCGGGAATTACTTTTGAAAACTGTGAAGAAGTAGAAGAATAAATACGTTGATCATCTTTCATTTCAGTAGCATTATTCAATTCTTGATCATCTGAAAAAAGTAACCCAATTAAACTTGATGGCAATTTTAATTTACCGCCCTTCACATTTTCAGATAATGAATCATTTTGATCATTATCACACTTTTTTAAAAGTTCTTGACATGCTTTTTTAGAAAGTTCCAACTCTTTTAGTCGAATTTCTTCATTGATTTTTTTGAAATTAAACTCTCTCTTACAATAAGGAACAGCATACCATTGAAAAACTCCTGGTTGACGTTTATATTGTAACTCCAATTCTCCACAACTAACTGCTGAAAAATATGCCAAAACAGTTACAAGAACTCCAAGTAATGAAAATATAACAGCACAAACCCAGTAAAGGCAAGAAATTACAAGTGGGAAGCATGGAATACAACAATGCCAACAAGCAAAAGGGATTATAAGAATTATAAGAACAAATCCAATACTTCCAACAATATATGTAGCAATTGAAATCCAATCCAAGTATTTAAAGTAATACTCCTTTGCATTTTCTACAACACTTGTAGATTTGGCATGTACAGTAGAGAAATCATTTAAATCAAGTGGAATAGCATCAATAGGTTTACGCTCACCTGTAGACCAATCTGATGTAAAATCAATAATTTTCTCAGCAGTTCGATTAAAATAATCCAAAGGTCCAGTAAGTGTATCATCCATAAGAATAGGAGCTGTTCGAATAAGCATTTTAGCCCCAAAAACAACAAGTAAAAACGTTGCAAAAGACCATAATAAAGCATAAATAATCCATAACCATATACAACAACGAGCCCTCTCGGAGGTACCTTTTGTATCTGGCGTACAACAGCAATTACGGCAGCAAAGGACACAGATAAAAAGCAAAGGAAAACTTATAAGAGTTACCAAAAAAAGAAGGCCATTAAAAGAAGGTAAAACAAAATGGCGCCACTGATTTTTTAAACGATCACGATCTTGAAAGCATGCAAAGAAATCATTATCAGCACTTGGCCCTTTCCAAACTTGTTGGCACTCAAAAGATTGAACTGCAGAGCCGAAATTAGGCAGCATAAAAATTAATAACAGTAAGCCCGCTATCAGAGACAGCAATGCCGGCATGCGGGCCATTTTTTTTTTTTTTGTTTGTTTTGTTTTTATGAAAAATTAGCTCTCTTTAAAAAAAACCTATTCACAAAATCATAAACAAAAAAATACAAAAAAATAAAGAAAAAAAAAATGTAGTTACATATAAAATTCAAAGTAGAACTATTACATATTAATTGAGCAATAATGTGAAAAAAAAAACAAAAAAAAAAATTTGTAAAAAAAAAACAAATAAAAACAAAAAAACCCTCTAAAAGTCTCTAAAACGCACGTAAAGAAAACAACTAAACTGTCTTTCTTCACTGCAAAAGAAAAAAAAAAATCTTTATGATCTAAATGCAACAAGAAAAAAAAAAAAAGTACATCAAAAACCATATATAGGGAATCAACAGATACAGGCTACCGTCAGTGCACACAAAAAATTATATATATACATACTTTTTAATAAAATCAAGAAGATGCATTAAACACAAAGTATAAAAAAAAACCGTCACCTCTACTTGTAAACAAAGGGAGACATCATCTATTCATCATATGTTCATGTACACTAAAGTAATACATCAAAACAAGTGTAAAGTAGAGAAGTCTTACTTCTTATTAGAAGCCTTCTTAGCTGCCACCTTCTTAACAGCCTTTTTTACAGCCTTCTTAGTTGCTGGCTTCTTTACAGTCTTCTTTG
>JASANY010000706.1:0-24276 GCA_030849755.1 Trypanosoma avium
TATATTTACCTTTGCCTTTATTTGTCAGTTGAATTGTTTTGAAGTTTATGAGGAAATGTATAAACCTAGTACCCGACGTTTAACAAAAAGTGCAACACTTGGAGTTTTTCTATGTTTTACTCTTTATTTTCTTGCTGGACTCTTTGGTTATTTGGATTTTGGACCAGGAGTTACTGGTTCTGTTTTAAAACAATATAATCCTGTTGAAGATAAGATGATGGCAGTTGCATACGCTGGAGTTATATTAAAATTATGTGTTGGATATGGACTTCATATGATTCCTGTACGTGATGCTGTTTACCATGTATTTCGAATTGATGTTAAAACAATTGCATGGTGGAAAAACTCTTTGATTTGTGGTTTTATGGCAACTATATCTCTTATTGCAGGTTTATTTATTCCAAGTGTAACAATTGTATTTGGTCTTATTGGTGGTTTCTGTGGAGGCTTTATTGGTTTCATTTTCCCTGCTCTTCTGGTCATGTACAGTGGAAATTGGAGTTTAAAATCAGTTGGTATTTTTCATTACTTGGCAACATACTTTTTATTAATTGTTGGAGTTATTGGTGTTGTCTTTGGTACTGCAGCAGCTATTTACGGTGAGGTTGAAAAATAACAGAGTCCTTTTTTCCTTTCTTATATATATTTCTTTAAATGAACTCTTAATAAAAATGACTATAATGTTCACTTTATGTGAAATATATATATATATATATATATTTATATATGCTTCCTTCCTTCCTTTCTTTTAAGGTATTTTTTTTTTTTTACAATAAGAACCCCTAATTTTTTTTTTTTTTATGAAATTTTTTACTGATGTTTTTTTTTTTGTTTCTTTCTGATTAGCTAAATGATTTTTTTCTTTTTTTTTTTTGAAAACGCCTTTTATTGTTGTAATTATTCGGTTTTTGCGTCTGCGTTTCTTGTTTTCCTCCCTACCCTTCATCCCACACTTATTTTTAATAGAAAAAGAGAAAAAAAAAATTTTTAGTACTTTTTATTTTCTATAATATCTATGTTGAAAAATATTTAATTTGTATTTTTTATTCTTTTATATATATATATATATATATATAATACATTTTTATTTTCCTAGTTGGTAATATTTATTATGTTTTCTTAATAAAATATTCTTTTTTTTTTTTGTTTCTATCTCTTTTTCTTAGGTTTTTAAGCATAGAATATATGTATCTGGTAGGTAATTCCCTTATCTACTTATTGAAAATACTTTTTTAATTTTAATTTTTTCGGTGAGTTTATTGAAACATTTATTTTTTATGAGGTTATGATTTAATTAGAGTTATATTATTTTTTTTAAATTGAAACTAATTTTTCATATAAATATATTATCAAAATAATATAAAATAATCTTGTTCCGTCCTCAAATATAACCCCCTTTTCCTAAAAAGCTGTCATTATTAAAAATTTTTCATTCATCATCATAAACTCTGTAATTGATTTATAAATTTTTTCATTTTTTTTGTTTTCATATAGGGTTTTTTTTAAATATTTAATCCATTATGCAGCAAAAAAATCCTGAACTTTAACATATATTTATCAAATATACTGTTTCTTCTTACTATTTTGTAACTCACATAATAACGTTTTTTTTTTTTTTTAAGAGGCTATTAGTCCTCTTTTAATTTATTTCTTTGCTTTTTTTAAATCCTATTTCTCTTTGGTGTTAAAGGATAAACGCCTACTCAACCATTAATAACCATGAGTAAAGACCTCCCAGTTGAAATGGTGGATTGCCCACATTATGATGGAGTTGAACTTATTGAAGGAGATAAGGATCTGCAAGATAACAATAATTCTCAAAAAGATAATAATAATAATAATTCCCAAGAGACTGTTCTTGACTTGGCCCAGGCGCGACTGAAGGAGCTTGACGAGGGGCGAGCAGAGCGGGTGGCGCGGCGCCGGGAGCCTGGGAACCCTATAAAGAAAGTCTTACATCATATCATTCCCTACGGGGGCATTCTCTCCTCCGGCTGCAACCTCGCTAGCTCTTCTCTGGGGGCTGGTATTATTAATATTATTTTTTTCCTATTATATATGTTTTTCTTTTTATTGTTTTTGTTTTAAAATTTTTATATTATACTGTTTCCTCGTTGATTTTTTTTTGTTTTTCTTCTTATATTCTTTTTTTTAATATAGAATTTTTTCTTTCTTATACCACATATATAGTTGTGAAGGACTTTTTGTTTTTTTGTTTTTTGTTAAAGAAAAAAAAAAAAAAAAAAAAGAAAATGTCAGATAAAAGAATGCCTGAAAAAGGAATGCCTGAAGATCCACCAGAGTACGGTGATGATGGAGTTCTCTTTCTTGAACATGAAATGTTACCAATAAGTGATGAAAATGTACCTAATAAGGCAGAAACATTAAGTTCTGAAAGCAAAGTTTGTAAAGAAACAGTTTGTTCTGCACAGAAGAGAATTAATGAACTTAATCAAGAGCGAGCAGAGCGTGTTGCACGTCGACGTAATCCAGAAAATATATTTTTAAAAGCTATGCATTGTATTATTCCTTATGGTGGAATTATGTCTTCTGCCTTTAATTTGGCAAGTTCTACTCTTGGTGCTGGTATTGTTGCACTTCCTGCAGCATTTCAAGTTTCTGGACTTGGAATGGGTACAATATATCTTGTAATTGTGGCAATAATGGTGGTTTATTCTTTTGTATTACTTTCAAAAGTTGGAGAAATAACTGGACTTCGAAGTTATGAAAAAGTAACACGACAAGTTTTGGGACGTGGTGCAGATTATTTATTAGCTGTACTTATGTTTATATTATGTTTTGGTGGAGATGTGTCGTATATTATTTCTATGCTTGGAGTAATTAAAGGTTTTATAAATAATGCAGAAAGTTCACCAGAATATTTAAAAACTTTATCTGGTAATCGTTTAATTACAAGTATTGTATGGCTTTTCTTTATGCTTCCATTATGTTTACCTAAAGAAATTAATTCTCTTCGAATGCTTTCTACTATTGCAGTTTTATTTATTGTATATTTCGTTATTTGTATAGTAGTACACTCTGCCCAAAATGGATTAAAAAATGGAATTCGTGATGATCTTGTTTACTTTGAAAAAGGAAATCGAGCTATTCAAGGATTATCTATATTTATGTTTGCCTACGTAAATCAAGTAAATTGCTATGAAGTTTTCGAAGAAATGCACAAACCAAGTGTAAAACGTATGACAATGAGTGCATTTTTTGGAACCTTATTATGTTTTATTTTATACTTCTTTGCAGGTTTATTTGGATATATGGATTTTGGTGCTGGAGTTACGGATTCTGTTCTTGCAATGTATAATCCTATTCAAAATAAAGCTATGGGAGTTGCCTACGCTGGAATTATATTAAAATTATGTGTTGGATATGGACTTCATATGATTCCTTGCCGAGATGCCTTATATCACATTATTGGTATTGATGTTAAAACAATTGCGTGGTGGAAAAATTCTCTTATTTGTGGTACCTTGGCTACTCTTTCTTTAATTTCAGGTTTATTTATTCCTCGAATTACAACTGTTTTTGGGCTTCTCGGGGCTGTGTGTGGTGGGTCTATTGGTTACGTCTTTCCAGCCCTTATGTTTATGTATTGTGGGAATTTTAATATTAAATCTGTGGGCTGGGGTCACTTTATTGGGACTTATGTTTTACTTTTTGCTGGAGTTATTGCAATTGTGTTTGGGACGATTGCCTCTATTTATGGAGAAGTAATGAGTAGTAGAGGTTAGTTAATAATAATAAAAGATATAATGAGTCACACACAAAAAAAAAACAAAAAAACGAAAGAAAGAAAGAAAGAAAATAAATAAATAATAATTCTAAATTGTCATCTAAATTGAGTTAAGGAAATATATATTATTACTTATATAAAAAAAGTATGATTTTTTTTCTTTGACTTTTTTTTGGCTGTTTTTTTTTTACCTCTCCCTTTTTTATTTTTTAATTGTCTTTTTTTTTTGTGACTTTTTTTTTTTTTTCGAAAAATTAAGAATTTGCGTATTCCTAAATTTAGCTCCGTCTAATAAAATTAAGGAATAACATTCTTTTTTTTTTTTCTAATTTTTTTTTTATATGTTGTATTTAATAATAAATTTGTTTTTGTTTTCTAAATTTTTTTTTTTACCTCTTTCCCTTTATAATCTTGCTGGTTCCATCCAAAAAAAATATAAAGATTTTCTTTTTTATTTGTTTATCTATATAGATATATATATATTTTTATATAATACTAATATCATCCTTTTATTTTATTGTTTTATTTCCCGTGGTATAATATTTAAATTACACTTTTTTTCTCTTATTTATTGTATTTTTGTTTTTTTAATTTTTTTTTTCTATGATCTTTCTTTACAAATAAAGTTTGAGTCTTATAGTTATTTACATTAATTTATTTTATTTTTTTAGCGTACACACTCTTTGTTAGAGTTCTTCAAAGAGAGGAGTAAAAAAAAAAAAAAAAAAACAATTCTATATTTTTTTATACATTTTTGTATAGAATACTCTTTTATTTTTTTACTTTATTTTATATATTAACCAAAAAAATAAATAAATAAGGAAAAATGCCTTCATTTCTACATGATTTAGGCCCAGAAGCTGTTGCCCATCGACAAAAGGTAGAAGAAGTTAAAAATCGTCTCGGCATCAATCATGATGAATTTGATTGCTGGATTTACGGATTTCTTGAAAATAAAAAATTTAACGTTGAGGAAACTGTGGAGAAACTTCATAGAAGATTTGCAATGGAAATTAATGAGTTAGCCACTTATGAAATTACAGATTACATGCGAACTTCACTTCGCTCTGGTATTATTCAAGTGATTGGTGAAGATAAAAATGGGCGAGTTACTTTCTATGTAACTACAAGAAGAGATAAACCAACAACTGCAAGACGAGAAGAAAATAAAAGAACTTTTGATATGATGGTAAGTTACGGCACACGACTTCGAGCTGATAATAAAAGATGTCAAATGGCAATGTTAATTAATCAAGAAAAAGCAAGTATGTGGAGTAATCTTGATATGAGTTTTCAAGCTGATATTGCATTGCGAATATCAAAATTTTACCCAGGTGGGGTGGATAAAATGTATATTTGTAATATGAATAGAACATTAGCAGCTTTTGCAAAACCTATTTTTTCTCGTTTACCTTCTATTGTTTCAGATCGAATTGTAATTATTGATGATTCTGAAATTAAACGTGGAGCTTTATTAGAGTTATTTGATGAAAGTGTTTTACCAGTAGCACTTGGAGGTAAAAATGATTGTGATGATCAAGAACATTGGGATAATCATGCAAAAATAATTGAAGAATATTATATGGAATTAAAAACAGCTGTACAAACTCGTGGAATTACTGTAAAAGAATGGGAACTTGAATGTATTTCTGCTAATACAAATACAAATAATAATAATAATATTAATACTAATGGAAATAGGGCTCTTTCAAGTGTATTACATTCTATGAAATCTGATGTAGATCATTTAGTTCCTCTTAAAACATGTTATTCTATAAGTGATGAAAGTCTTTATAATGATAGTGAAATTAGTTACTATAATTTTGAAGAAGTAAATGAATGGAAAGCAGTTATGGAATCTTTTCCAAGAAGTCTTGCTTTATTATTTTTAGAAGAATTACAAAGGTGGCGTCTTGCTGTAGAATCAGATGAAACATCTGCAAGATATGAAATACTTGATAAACATATTGCAACTCGTAAATTAATGAGTACAACATTACCAGATGCAAATTTTGAAGATAAAAAATGGTATATACAAGTTCCTGAACCTTTACGTGCATTTTGTAGACTTTTATTATTTATTCTTTCTGTAATAAATTGTATTTACTTTCTTGGTGCACTTATTTTTCTTGCAGTTTTATCTGGTACTATTATTGTAACACTTTTTTTTGGTTTTTTTGTAAAATGGAATTATGTATTTCCACTTGGTGCAACACTTGCAATAGCTATTATTCAAGGAGCTACTCTTTGTTCTCGTGCTGTTGATATTTTAACTGCAATTGTAAATAGAAAAGTTATTCCTCCATTTGAACTTATAGGAACTTATTTTGGTGGATTTGCCCAAATTGTATTATTTTCAATTACTGTTGTAATACAATTTATAATTTTTTGTATATATTCTGTTTGTGATTCTCCACTTAGAGGTTTACAAGTATCATTTGCTACAGGTTGGTTAAGTGCAGTTTTTATTGTTGCTACTTGTCATGTAACATTTTTATTTGATTGGTCTACTGTTAATAGAGGACAGAATAAAAAAAATAGTAAAATGCCTCTTCCTTTTTTTATGATATTAGATTTACGAGAAGGTCAAGAAATAGAAGATACTCTTTATCCTATTCGTACATCTTCTTATGTTATTTGTGGTATTCCTATTTTTTTAAGTATGTTTTTTGGTATTGCATTTCTTATTAGTCGTACTGTTGGTTTTGCTATTGCATCTTGTACTGCAGCAATAATTTCTGCATTTACAGTTAATTTTTATTCAGAAGCTCTTTCAAGTACTCTTAGTAGTAGTTTACTTCGTATTGCAGTTTGGATTGCATGTGTAGTATGGTTATTTGATTGTTATGCTTTTGGATTTAGAAATTATAATTCAAAATGGGGAATATCTGTTATTATATCATCTATTTTAGCAGGATTGTTTATAGTTTTTGCATTAACTTGTATGAAAAAAGATAATTCTAACTTTTTACTACGTTTAGGAGTATTATCTTTAGTTTTATTTTTAATTGGATGTTGGATATCAAGTTTCCCTTTAATAGGATGGAAAATTGGAGTTTTTTGTATTGTAATGTTAATTCATAGTACTATTGGAGCTGTATTTTGTCGTCTTGATCTTACTAATATTGGTGGAGTTTTTATTATTTCATTAGTTATTTTACTTTTAATTGTTTCCTGTACATTACTTGGTTGGTATGGGACAAGTCCACATCATACAATTCCACGTAGTCTTTCAAGTATAACTTCAACACCTTTAAATATATTTTCTGTATTTGACTTATATCATCGATATCCTATTTGTAGTCTTCAAACTCCTGGAGGTATTGGAGTAACAGATTTTTCACTTTTAACAGAACTTGTAAATGCTAAAGATGAAGAAGTTTTTACGACAGATTTTCATAATTGGTTTGGTCATACAGATTTTATATATAATGGAATAGTACAACAATTTGATTCAGAAGTTCAACCTTGGAATTTATACAGATTTGATTCTATAAATTTTAATATGACAGTATTAATATTACATAACAGTTTTGCATTTTCTTCTATTTTAGCTACAACTGCTTGGATTGGATCTATTGCCCTCTCACCATTACATATATTTCTTCCAACAGAATGGTCTACTAGAATTGTATATATTATTTCTTTTGTAACGCATATGATTGATTTTTTTTGGACTCATACTTATAAAGCTCTTACACAATATTTAAACGATTTTAAAAGTAATGCAACAAATGAAATTGTATTAACTGGAAGTGGAGTTGCAGGAGGAATAGCTTCAATAGCAGGGGCTCACTCTCATACACAGACTATAATATTTGGTTCTCCAGGATTAACTCATATATTACGTATGTTAGAATTAGATATTGAAGAATATCATAAATATGTTTTAGCTATTGGGGCAAGTAATGGTATTCTTGATAATGTAGGTGGGCAAGATATAACATTAGCGCAAAAATTAAAATGTAATGAAAACTCAAAGAAATGTCTTTCAATGGAGTTTATTTCTTCAGAACTTTTAAAGAATTGTGATACCTCTGGAAGGCAACACATTCCTTATTAAAAAGAAAACGAAGAATATTAAATATTAAATATTTTTATTTTTTTCTTTCTCTCTTCTTATATATCAGTTACTAATTCACCATATGGAATTAGAAATAAAGGAATTTAAGAAAATAAAAACAAAAAAAAAAAAATAATAAGAAATGGTATCTATAATTTATGACGATATCGAACCTGTATTTAATAAAACAAATATATATATTTTTTTTTTCCTTGCTAATTTGTATTTTTTTTTTTTAATGAATATTGTTAGTTATTTCTTGAGGTAGAGTAACATCTACTGTACAAAGGAAAAAAAAAAAAAAATCTCTGTTTCCCTATTTTTTTTTTCTTTTAATTAGTAAAGAATAAATAAAAAACAATTTATCTTTTTATTTTATCAAATTAAATATATCAAAAAAAAAAAATAGATAAATCGAATGTCACACCCTACCTTGTTAGATCTTGGGGTAGAAGCCTACTCCCATCAAGCTGAGGTGGATGAAGTGCGTCAACGATTAAATATAAATCATCACTACTTTGATTGTTGGATTTACGGTTTTCTTGAAAATAAAAATTATAATATTGATGAAACTGTTGCAAAATTAATTCGCCGTGATACTTTTGAAAGAGAACAAATTGCAAATCACAGAGTCACAGATTGGATGATGGAGAGTATGCAAAAAGGTATTATGCAAGTTATTGGAAATGATAAAGAAGGCCGCGTTGTATTTTATGTTGTAACGGCTAGAGATAAACCAACAACTGCAAGAAGAGAAGAGTGTCGAATGAATTTTGATATGATGGTAAGTTACGGCACACGACTTCGAGCTGAAAATAAAAGATGTCAAATGGCAATGATAATTAATCAAGAAAAAGCAAGTATGTGGAGTAATCTTGATATGAGTTTTCAAGCCGATATTGCATTGCGAATATCAAAATTTTATCCGGGTTGTATTGATAAAATGTATATTTGTAATATGAATAGAACATTAGCAGCTTTAGCAAAACCTATTTTTTCTCGTTTGCCTCCTATTGTTTCAGATCGAATTATTATTATTTCAGATAAGGATAAAAAAACTGGTAAATTACTTGAATTTTTTGATGAAAGTGTTCTTCCAGTAGCACTTGGGGGTACAAATGACTGTGATCGTGAAGAAAGTTTTATTCAATTTTCGCTTAATATTAAAGAACACTTTTATAAAATGCAAGAAGCTATTTTACATCGTGGTTTATCTGTAAAGGAATGGGAACTTGAATGTCTTTTTCCTAATGGACTCCCTGATGAATCCTATGGACGTGTGAGTCGGCTTAATAGTACTGCACAATATTCTAATATTTCTTTTAGTGCTTCTAATAATAATAATAATAATAATAATAATAATAATAATAATATTGAAGGAGAAGGAGAATGGAGTTGTTCATCACGTAATTCTGATGATCCTCTACGTGCAGAATCTGTAGAACTTATAACATGTGATTCTTTAGATGTTACTTATAATCATGCAAGACATAGAAGTATTGGAAATAGTAGAAGATTAAAATTACATTCTAGAACAGGAACTTTTTTAATAGGAAATAAAGAATATATGATGGATTATTTAGAACAATTTTTTCTTTTAGAAAGTTTTTTTAGATTAAGTATAGAAGAAGTTTATGAACGTGAATGGTTATCTATTATACAACGTGAAGCTCCTGCAAGACATCAATTAAAAGAAGCTGAAGAAGATATGGGTACTAAAACTCTTTTATTTAAACGTATGCCTGATTCATTACAAATTATTGCTAAAGGTTGTATGTGGTTAACATTAATAGTAATGTCTTTTTATTTTTTACTTGCTTCAATTTTTTGTGCCTTATTTGGAGTTTGTTGTATGAATTTATTTTTCTTTTCAATGCTTACAAAACCATATAATATTTTTCCATATGGTTGTGCATTACTTGTAACTGGATGTCAATTTGCTTTACTTAGTTCTCGTGGATTTGAATTAACACGTAGAACATATAATGGTAAATTAATTGATGCTTTTCAAGCATTTGGATCTAAAGCACTTTTAGTTCAAGCAACTGTTTGTTTTGCAGCAGTTATTGCTTTTTTTATTGTATTTTGTACAATGACAGGAAAATATGATTTTATAACTGGAATTTTATATACTTTAGCAGCTGGATGGATAGTTGCAGCATGTATTACTTTATTATATCATTTTTTATATGCTTTTGGTGTAACTGGAATAAATAAAAAATCTAGAAGAGGTAAAATGGCAGTTGCAACTTTATATTTTTTTTTAGATGTTGATATGGATACAAATCATGCTGATATGCGTCATACTACAGGTACAGAAGTAGCAATTTCTACTTTATCAATTTTAGCAGCTTTTGCTTTTGGACTATCTTATTTACTAGATGGTAAAATTTTTTTTCTTGCTGCAAGTGTTACAATGACTATTCTTTCTGCAATATTACTTGTATTATTTATAAATGCAGATCATATTCCTTCTACTGGAGGTTTAATGATTGCTTCTGCTTTATATACATGTGTAGCATGGATGGATATTGTTTTTACTATTTCTGCACATGGTTGGAATAATGATTGGTCAAAATCTGCTGGAGTTGTTTTAACTTTAGCATTATTAACAAATATTATTGTTTTATGTTATGCATGGATATCTGTTAAAAATACAATGGCAAGACGTTGGTTATTTCGTTTTGCATGGATGTGGGTTATTTTACATGTTATTGCTTGTATTATTTTAATGTTTCTTAAAGATTATAGATTAGGTTTATTTATTTTTGCATTAAGTATTCATTTATTATTATATGGAGTTAGAGTTTATGGTGGATCTTCTACATATGGTGTAACTGCAATTATAATAGGATTTTTTATTGCAATACTTTTTTCTATTTTATTAGGTTCAACTGCAACTAAAGAAGTATATAGTACACCTGCAAGTGTAAATTTATTATCAACTTATTCTATTAGATCAATTAATTCAATATTTTTTGCTGATTCTTTAAAAACATTTGAAACAAAAAAAAATATAATTTCTTCTACAACTCCTTTAGCACCATTATGTTGGTCTCGTTTTTCAAATATATTAGATATTGTAGGTGTTGGATTATTTGCAAAATTATCATATGCTGATAATTTCGAAACAACTTTACAAGATCTTAAAACATGGTTTCCAACATTTAATTATATTAAAAATATATCTTTTTCACCTTCATGTTTTATAAATGCGAAAGTATTTATGCATTTTGAAGAAGATCATAATTTAACAGTTATAACACTTTCTACTACAAAAAATATGTATAATGTTATAGAATCTATGACAATGTGGGTAGATGCTATTATGATGTCTATGTTTGCTGTATTTACTCCTCCAAATTGGTTTTCAAGTTTAATGCCCGTTGTTTCTAGTTTTGAAGAGTTTTCTGAACTTTTATGGACTTCTTCTATTGCAGAAATGCGTCAAACGTTAGAAGAATATATTAATTCTATAAATTCACCTAATAATCATATTTTAATTGTAGGTCATGGTCTTGGAGGAGCTGTAGGTTCACTTGTAGTCCTCTCATATGAAAATAAAATAGAAAAAAAAATAATAAATCCTATTCGTGGGGTAACATTTTCTGCTCCAGTGAATGCTTTAGCTTGGCGAAATGGATATTTATTATCACCAGGCCTCCCTGTGAGTTCTGTACTTTCAGTTGTTTCAACTTCTTCTATTATTTCTCCTTGGTGGTTATGGGGCCCACTCACGGAGACAATTCCATGTACGACGATATCTAGTAATTGTCATGATATAGATAATATTGTGGAAATTCTAAGTGAAATGTGTAATAGTTAAAAAATATTTCTGTTTTTTTTTTTTTTTCTTATTAAATTATACAATAATATCTTTGTAGATGTGAAAAGGTAATTTTTTTTTTTTCTGTTATGAGGAACGGAAATATATTCTGATAGAGTTGGTGAGTAGAATTTAAAAAAAAAAGAGAGAGAGAGAGAGAGAGGAGTAGCAAAAGAGAGCCAAATAAAATTCATTTTATTTTTTATATAATCGATAAATATATGATTTATTATTATTATTTATGTTTATTTTCTTTATTACATCTCTTAATTTGTCTATTATTTTCTTTTTTTTTTTCTACGTAATAATGTAGCCTACTATATTTTTTCCCCCCCCCTTTTCCCTTATATATTTTACCCCCCTCTTAGTTCTTATTAGAGAATATATATAGATATATATATATATATAGATATATTTCTCTTTCAGTGTGTTTATATGACGCAGCCTGAGGGGAGTTCACAGGTGTGGGCTTGTCGCACCTCCGCCGCCCTCCGCGCCGCCCACCGCCTCCACGACGCCACTCCCCTCCCTCAAGAGTCTCATAATAATAATAATAATAATAATAATAATAATAATAATAATAATAGTAATAATAATATTTTAAATAAATCTAATCACCATACCTCAGCTATCTCCCCCAGGCGAGAGCGGCTGGCGGCGCAGGCTGGGGTCCCATCTCTTTTAAATCTCACACACAATTTAGAAAGTCTCACACGTGAGTTAGAGACCCTCAGCGCTCGCGGGAGGTTAGAGTCCCCACCACCTCGGCGAGAACAACAACAAATAAAAGAAATAAAAGAACAGAGACTACCACAACTTCGAGTTTCATCCGCAAGAAGTTCCGCCGCCACACCAACTAAAAATTGTGAACAAAAAATAAGAGAACAAAGGACTCCTACACCACAGTCTAGTAAAAAAAATTCGATTCGAAGACGACGAGCAGAAAGGTTACCGGCATTATATGATGTTGATGATGATACACCTACAATTTCTTTAAATTCTATAACAGGAAATAATGATAATATAAATAATAATATTGTTATCGTTTCTCCTGCACAATTAGAGGGTGGTATAACTCGATGTGTATCAGCTTCACGACAACAACAAAGTATTCCTTCATCAGGTAAAACACGTGATGGACGTATTCGTGTTGTAGTTCGAAAAAGACCAATGTCAGCAGATGATATTGGATTAGATTGTGTTGTAGTAGATTCTCCAAAAATTCATATCGCCGTAACGAAGCAACGTGTAGATTTAACAAATTATGAAGATGTAAATGATTTTATTTTTGATGATGCTTTTGACGCTGATAAACAAAATAAACATATTTTTGATGCGTTTGGACGTGATCTTTTAACAACAACTTTACAAGGTGGAAGTGCTTCATGTTTTGCCTATGGACAAACTGGAAGTGGTAAAACTCATACAATGATTGGAAATGATCAAGAACGAGGACTTTATCTTTTAGCAGCAGAAGAACTTTTTAAATGTCTTTCACCTGAACATGAAGTACATGCTTCGTTATATGAAATTTATTGTAATTCTTTATTTGATCTTCTAAATGGTCGATCTCCTGTTGTCATTCGAGAAGATCATAATCGTCGTGTAAATGTGTGTGGCCTCACTTGGCATCGTGTGAATTCTGTTTCAACACTTTGGTCACTTATTAGTAGTGGAACTGAACAGAGAAGAGTTGGGAGTACAACTGCTAACGAGCGCTCTAGTCGATCACATGCTGTGTTAACAATTCATGTTCGAAATATAAATGATTTAAATTTTTGTGGAACTCTTAATTTTGTAGATCTTGCTGGAAGTGAAAGAGCCGCAGATACCGCGACGAATGATCGACAAACACGACAAGAAGGGGCGGAAATTAATAAATCATTATTAGCACTTAAAGAATGTATTCGTGCACTTGATGAAAAGAAAAAACATGTCCCTTTTCGTGGTTCACGATTAACAGAAATTCTTCGGGATAGTTTTACAGGTAATAGTCGAACTGTGATGATTGCAAATATATCTCCTGCTTCTTATAATTATGAACATACGGTAAATACATTACGTTATGCATTTCGAGTTAAAGGACTTAGTGTTTCCTCTGTTGAACCTAGTAAAGCACGAAATGTTTCTCGACCACCACCGAAACGTCTTAATAGTGACGCCTCACCACATTCAATTTCACATGCATCACAAGTAAATATAGGAGTAAATATAGGAGGAAATATAACTTCTAATGTTACAGGTTCTACTGTAGAAACTTCAATAACACGTCCTCTTCGTACATCTTCTGCTGCAGCAAATAGACCACGTGTTTCAAGTATTCCTCCTAATGGAATACGTTGTAGAACTCCGAATAGTAATTTAATAAGAAATAATACTAATAATAATAATAATAATTGTAATGGTAATATTTCTACTGCCTACCTTCGTTCTCTAGCACATGATAAGTTATTAAATTTACTTCCACAAGGAAAAATAACAGATAAAAAAAGTGAAATAAATGGAACTAGTGGGCGAGCTACTTCACAAGAAAGGGTAGTTCTTTCCCATTTGGAAAATTTAAAAAAAATGAAACTTGATGAACAAGATATAGAACTTTTAACTAAAAATATGAAAGTTGAGATTGCACGTACTTTACAAAAACGTGATCGTTTAATAATTAAACTTCGTAGAGAGAATGCTGCATTACAAGAATCACTTTCTTTAATGGAAAAGAAAATGTCAGAGTGTCCTATGTGCAAACAAAAAACTGAAACAACATAATTAAAATAAATGGAAATCATATTAATAAATACTTGGGCTTAGTTAGTATTGTTTTTTTTTTATCAATATTTTTTTTTTTCCGTATTTCTCTTTACCAGATAAAAAAAAAAAGAAAGAAAAAAGGTATATTATTAATATAGATTTAATTTTCCATATTTAATTGATTTTTTTATAAAATTCAAAACTTTTATTATCTTTTTAAATTTATTGTGCTTCATCGACCGTTTTTATGGTTTGAAATTTCATACTGTGTTTTTTTTTTTTTTTTCCTCCGGTGCCTCTGATGATTTGAAACACAGGTTTATATATTTAAAGAAACTTTATGTAGAGCTTATTTATTAAAGCTTTTTTTTATTAAAAATTCAAATTCCCCACCTTTTTTTTTTCTTGAGTTGAATTTCTTTTTTTTATTGGTTTTCTTGCTGAATTCTCTTTTATTTCAATTTTCCTTCTAAATATTTTCCTTTATGAATATTTTCAAAATAAATTACATTGAGTTCAACTCAATAATTTTTTATTAGAAATAACGATGAATCAGAGTTTTTTTTTTCATTTCTTTAAAATATATATATATATATATATATATTTAAATATATAAATAAGGTTTACAAAATACTGTAAAGGGAATTAATTACTGAAGGATTTATTATATTTATTTAAAAAAAAAAAAAAACTATTTTTACAGTACTGTATTTGGTAATTTTTTTAAATAAAAATTAAAAATAAAAGTATTCAGTCTCATCAAGAATCATTTCCTACAACAGAAAAATCTTTTTACTTTTATTTTGAGAATGAAATACAGTTAAACTTATAATTAAGAAAAAAAAAAAAAAAAAACTTATTAGTAGTAGAAATCTCTTTTTTTTTTTTTTTACAATTTTATTTTCTTAATGAAAAAAAATTATCTCTCTCACGTGTGTGTTCATTCCCTTCTATTTTCTTCACTTCTCTTCACTTTTTTTTTTCAATATTATATGTGTTACTATATATTATTGTGATTATTTTTTGTTTTTTTGTTTTTTTCTTTTATTTTCTATATCTTTGCATTATAAATTTTCTTGATTTTTTTATTATATTATTAATATTTTATAGTTTATGTATAATATGCAAGGTATTCTTACTAGTAAAGATGAATGGCTGGTGAGTCTTCAATTATTTCTTAATGTTCGCCTACGCACTCCATCATTTCGTGCCGTCTCACGTCGCTCTTATTATTCTTCATTAAATAATAATAATATTAATAATAATAATAATAATAATAATAATACTCCAGTAAGTGTCCCACTCCCACTTCCTAATTCACAATATCTTATTGATGGAATTATGTGGAGTATTTGTGATAATTATATTTGGGCTGCGGATGCTTGGTTAACTCTTCAAAGTCATTTACACAGTTGCTCGCAACGTTATTTACAATTATGTGAGCGTCTTAATTTAATTCACTCGCACAATTCCTCAGAGAAGAATAAAGAAAATAATAAAAATAATAATTTGAATACAGAAGAAAGTAATGATAATGAAGAGGAGCGAGAGCGTCTTTATAGTTCTCATGCATGTATGCAAGATTTATATCTCGCATTTTGTGTAATTGATGCTTTCCTGCGTTATACAAGTGAAATATCAATAACAGGAATAAAAGAAATTGCTGAGAGAGAATTACCTCGACTAGTTGCAGATCATTTTCCAATATGGAAATCTATTCACAACAGTAATAATAATTATATAATGGATGCATTAGAAGATTATAGATTATTATTTCTTGATTTACTTCGTTCCTGGGTTGTAACACGACTTTTACGCCCTGATACTAATCGACGAATTGAAGAATATGTTCGTCATAAATTAAAAACAATTCGTGATAGTTTAATAGAGTCAAATAATAATAATAATAATACAGAAGGTAATACAAGTTCAATTAGTGATGGTCTACGTGCTCTTATGAAAGGATCAGGATTAGGAACTAATAATAATAATAATAATAATAATAATAATTCTTCCTCATCTGCTCCAAAAGAAAAATTACGAATGACAATTGCAAATTTTATTTCTGCTATTTTTCCTCCACCACGCTCAGAGGCAGGAAGACACCGGTGCGCTCACTGTGGTGTTATATTAAAAAATATTAATGCTAAAAACACACATTACAGGTATCATTTCTATAATAGAACGTATCAAACAGAGGAAAAAATAGTTCGTTTACCTTATCCTTCTATTAATGATTACATTGAGCATGAAGTAGACTCTGGACAAACTGGGAATTTTGTACGAATAACGGAAAATATGTTAGATGTACTTCGGGTACAAGACAAACAGTTTATACATGTTAGAAAATCAAAAAAAGAAGAAAAATCAAAGTAATTTAAAATACATTTTTATTTATTTTTCCTGAATAAATGTTTTTTTTTAAATATTTTTAAATTATTTGTCTTATATGTTATATATATTTATATATATATATATATAAAATAATAAAGATTGAAATAAATATATTTATTTATTTACAGATAGTTATTTTTTTTCTTTTCATGCTTTTTTAATCTCTTTTTTCTAGTAGTATATATATTTTTTCTTTTTATTCCTTTTATTTTTTAATAATAATAATAATAATAATAGTATATTAGAAATAATATTATTACTAAATGCGTACAACTATCCTATACCAACGCAGTGCATTATTAATTCTAGGACTTGATGAGAATAATAAATACTCTGAAGAAGATGTAAAGGCAGCTTTTCGTAAAAAAGCAAAATTATTACACCCAGACGCTGGTGGAAGTTCAGAAAAATTTCGTGAATTACACGCAGCATATGGAGCTCTACGAGATGAAATAAATAAATCTTCTTCTTCTAATTTACAAGAAAATAAGGATGGGTCTCCTTTTTATAATAATGCACATTCTTATTGGTCTACAAATAATAATTATAATTATAATGCAGAATCTGGACCAGGTTCTGCATTTGCACGTGGTAGTTCTTCTTTTAATAATTCTTCTTTTTATAGTGATAATATTAATAATAATAATTATTATTATAATAATAATACTAGTAGTAGTAGTAGAGATTTTGGTTCTGAGTGGGAGGAAAAGAAATATCCTAATAACTCAACTCGTGATTTCTATCGCCCCTACACTTCAAATCCTTTTTCTCATGGATTTACAAAAGAAGAAATTAAAGAAGCAGAATATCAGCGGCGTATTTTAATAACTCGATATTTATTAAAACATATATTCCTATGGGGAGGTCTTCTCTATCTTATTTATGTTTACTTGCGTGAAAATCGAATAGCACAGGCTATTAAAGCTCGTGAAAATAATTATAAAGATAATAAATATTGGGAAAAACAAGAGGAAGATGCAAAGCGGGGGTTAACACCAAAGTTACATTCACATTGGATGGATGTACAAAATGAAGCATTTATACAAGCGTGGAATAAAAGTATTGAAGATCGACGAAAAAAACAAAATAATAATTTTAATTCTTCTTTTATGTATTTAGGCCGACCTGTTGCTGTTACATTTCAAGGCCGACCTTTTACTGCGACTGGTGTGCGTGGGAGCCGTAGTAATGAAGTAAAGAATTGTGAAACATTTATAAATGATATTCATTGTGAAATAGATGATATAGAGGAAGAGTGAAATGTGTGGGAATGATAATGAATAAATAGGGAAAGAAAGGGAAATGGAATAGAAAAAGAAATAAAATGTTTTTTTTTTCTTTTGCAATATTATATTTAAATTTATATATATATATATATATATTTCTTTATTTTTGTGGTTCTACAGAGTGATGTAGAATATCTGTTTTGATTTTAAAAGAAAAAAAAATAGCAGTCTATAGTAATAAAGCTTAAATAAATAAACAAAATGTTTAAAGTTTTTTTTTTTTTCTTTTCTTTCGAGTTATCTCTTTTTTTGTTTTGTTTAATTGTGACAAATGTTATACAATTTTAGTTATTAACGAACAACGAGTTTTTGCCGTGCGTGACATTATTTCTATTTTTAATTCTTTATTTTTTTTATTGCAATACTTAACTGCATTTAACATAAAAAAAACTACCAAATAGTTTCTGAAAGATTTTTTTTTTAAATATGTTTTTTTTTTCTTTGTTTTTTTTTTTTTTTTCATTTTACTTAATGGCAAACAACAACAACTGAAAAAAAAATATATATATATATATATATATAGATAAATTTAATCTTAACTTTAGTGCTAATTAAAATAAAGATAGAAAAAAAAAAAAAAAACCTGAATCGCATACGAATTAACATAATTATTAAAAAAAAATTAAAAAAAAAAAACAAGATAATATCTCGCAATTGTAAGATATCTTTTTGATTTTTTTTTTTTTTTTTTACTTATTAGTTATACTCAAAGTTGCGTGAACGAAAAAGTTTGAAACAAATATGAGTAAAAAGGTAGGCGCAGAGATCAAACGTTTTTTACAAGAGTCTCAAACAAACTCCAATAATACAACCACAACCACTACTACCACAACAACAATTAATACAAATACAAATAAAAATATAAATACCATAAATGAAGAAAAGTGGTCAGCAAGTGAGGGTGGAAATGTGTTAAATTGGTTAGCTCAACGAGCCCCACAACAACCCTCACGAGGGGCTATTGATTATTTAAATAAAACACAAAACAAAACAGAAAAACAAACTTTACTAAATAATCAAACAACTTCATTACCAAAACCACGTTCAATGCAACAGCAAGAACAAAAACAAAGGGAAGATTCTAATGGTGTAACACCAGGAGGTATTGAAAAAAAAAATAATACGGAAAAAACTATTTTAAATAAAAATATAGATACTTTAACTCTTCTACAAGTTAAAGTAGGAGATACTGTTATTATTCCACAAGGTACACGTGTAATAGAAGCTAATCATACAATTTCTCAATATAATAATAATAATAATCAACAACAACAACAACAACAACAACAACAACAACAACAACAAACTATAACAGATTTACGATCACAAAGAATTCGTAATAGACGTGAAACAAGAGAAGAAAGATTTAAAAGGAGATTTGAAAAAATGGCAGAGGAAGCTCAAAAACGTCATGAAGAAGCATTAAAAACAGATCCTGAATATCAAAAAAAATATCAAACATTACAAGAACTTCAAGCAGCTCAACAAATTGCACAAGCTTCATTTTTTGAACGTTACTCTCATCAAGGACATGTTAATCTTAATAATGCTATAAATGAACGTCTTGATATTCCTGTAATTTTAAATTTAATTGAACAACATGATGTGGTATTTATTTGTACAGATACTGGAAGTGGTAAAAGTACATCTATTCCAAAAGCTCTTTTAGAACTTTCGAATAATACACGTGTTGTAAGTACACAACCACGTCGAACTGCAACTGTTTCTATTGCTTCTAGAGTTGCTGAAATGCGACGTGAAAATGTTGGAGAAGATGTTGGATATTGGATTAGAGGTGATAAACGTGGGGATGAGCAAACACGATTATGGTATATGACAAGTTATACTTTATTATTATATTTATTAAATAATCCATTAAAACCTCCTTTTACACATATTGTATTGGATGAATTTCATGAAAGACAACCAGATATTGAAGTAACAGTAGCATTATTACGTTTATGTTTATTAAAGCAAACTGCAAATTTTAAACTTATACTTATGAGTGCTACTCTTAATACATCCGATTGGGAAGAGTATTTTACAGGTTTAAAAGTTGCAACATACAAACAAAGTGAACCTGAACATCCTATTCATGATTATTTTATGGAAGATGTTTGTGCACTTATTGGAACAGAATATAATGAACAAATTAATATTTTTCAAAGAAGTGTAGATTTTTCTATACTTGAAAAGCATACATTTATTGCACAAACACTTCTTTCATATTTAAATGCTTTTACAGATCCAAAACATGCTATTTTGGTTTTTCTTCCAGGACGTGCACAAGTTGAACAATTACAACTTTGGCTTGAAACAAATATGCGTAAACCTGTTGATATTGTACCTTGGCATAGTGCAGTTGATCTTTCTATAATTGAAGAAGCTATTCATCGACGTGTACCTTTTCGACAAAAAATTTATCTTGCTACAGATATTGCAGAAGTTTCTATTACATTACCAGATGTTGTCTTTGTGATTGATCTTGTACTTGTTAAAAGACCTAAAATTAATAAAGATGATCCAGCTACCGTATTGCATCCTCCTTTAGTAACACAATGGATATCAAAAGGAAGTGTGGCCCAACGTCGAGGTCGTATTGGGAGAGTTCAACAAGGATTTTACTTTTGTCTTTTACCCTCTATTGCTGTTACAAGTTTACCCGATCACGCTGATCCACCAATTGAAAATTCTCGTATTGATGAACTTTCATTACATTGTTTACAACTTGTTTCAAATCCTGTTGCAATTTTCAGTATTTGTCATGGTCAACCTCGTGTGGAGACGATTACGGTTTCTATGGAAACCTTATCAAGTCTTGGATGTATTATAAACAGTAAAGATCCTTTGGCAGCTTATGAACGTATTAGTGAAATACATTCTAATAGTAAATGGAGTCCACTTGTATTAGAAGAAGCAAAACATGTTGTTCTTGCGGAAATTGATACATATGAATATACTTTTATTGGTCGTATTTTACAACTTATTCCTGTTTCTCCTCAACCTGGAATGCTTGTATTTTATGGTTTTCTTACAGGATTAGAATCTTTAATGATTCTTGCAGCTGCTGTAACAAGTAGTCTTTCACCTTTTTCTGCTAATCCTCTTGAGCAAAAACGACGAAAACGACAAAATGTTCTTAGAGCTATGGAAGATACTGAAAATGTAATGCGCGATATGTGTTGTGGATTAAGAAGTGATATTGTTGCTGTAATGAAGGCTGTACTATTATTTCGTGTGTTTAATAGTAAAAATACTGAAGATATTAAACTTGTACGTCAGTGGTGTATTGATCATCATTTAAGTTTTGATAAATTAAAGAGTATTCTTGATCTTGAGCAACATATAAAATATGAATTAGCAAATTTTATTCCTTTTCGTGATGTTGTAGACGCACAGGAACTTCTTGAGCAATTAGAAAAAGTTGCTCCAATTATTTTGGTTATGACAAATGTTGCTTTTGTTGCACAATCTTTAGAAGTTACAACAGAAGGTAATACTTTTACAAATAGTAAAGAAACTGCAGTTGGAATATTTGCAGATATTACTTCAGTACCAGATATTCATTCTCCTAGTTGTTTACGTTGGCAAGAAGGAGATATTGTTATTCCAGTACAACTTTCATTATTAGCTAATAAAATGTTAGCTAGTTTCTCTACAGCCATTTCTTCCCATAAACAATTTTGGATTTCACTTTTACTTTTAACTCATCGACTTAAGTATGCTACATTTGTAGATGATGAGGGTACTTTTCATGTTTTTTCTGTAAAGTATTACGGTACAAAACGTTTTATTGAAACCGATGAACAAACAGGATATGCTGTTTTAAATTTTCGTCAGCAGCTTAGTACTGTTTGTCAGACTCTAAGACTTCTTCATGAACATCAAGATATGTATGATGATGAGTTTGCACAATTACTTGAACTTTATGGTCTTAAATCTCTTCAAGAAGCTCAACGAGATATTATTTCTATAATTGCTTCTTTTTTTAATAATGCTGAAAGTATTACTGCAGATGAAGTGGAGCATGATGAGGATGATCTTGATGAGGACTCTATAATTAGTCTTGCACTTCCAAAGCCAAAAGATGAATAAACATTGCCAAATATTATTTATGTCAAGGGTATTATTTTTTTCTTTCTTTGCATACCTTTAACAAATATTTGTGCTTTGGGTTATTTATTTTTGTTTTATTTTTCTTTTAGTGTGTTTCTGAGGTTTTTTTTTTTTTTTTTGTTTTTGAACTTTGTATCTGCTTCTACGATTTTAATTGGTATTTTAAAGTAGGTCTGAACATATTTTTTTTAATAATAAAATTTCTTTCTTTTTAAAATACTAATAAATAAAAGAAATATCTATTTACTCTTCTCATTTTTAATACTTATTCTATATTTATTTGTTATATTTTTGCCTTTTTTTCCTCCATTTTCAGAATCATTTTTTTTTTTGCAAAGGCTAATACAAACAAACAAAAAAAAAAAAAATATGAATTCAACAACAAAAAGAAAGAGATCACGTGAAGAAGTAACATCTTTTTCTAATGGAAATTTTCCACGTGGTATACATGATGATTTTTTCCTTTGGATGCTCGGAACAACACAACATGGTTTTTTTAAAAATTATTTTGAAAAAAAACCCTTACACTTTTCTCACGGTAGTGCTTTACACTTTACAAATCCTCCTTCTGGTATTTGTCCTGTAAAATGGTCAACTGAAATTATGCTTCAACTTGCCTCAGAAAAATCCTTATTTTATACAAAAGATGTTAATATTGTACGTTTTGATAAAACCCAAGGTAAACGTATTTCATACCAAGATAATGGAGAAATAAAAGTAGAAGATATGCAACGTTGTATGAAGGAAGATTGGTCTATTCGTTTTTTACGTCCTCATGAATATATTTTAGAAAATTCTATTTTTATTTCAAAATTAGAGGAAATATTTAATTGCTTTTGTGGTATTAACAGTTATTGGACACCACCGGGTAGTCAAGGTTTTGCCCCTCACTATGATGATGTTGATGTCTTTCTTTTACAACTTGAGGGAGAAAAAGTTTGGCGCCTCTATAACCCTCCAGAGGATGTTGATATTCTTAGCCGTTATTCTAGTGAAGATTACTCTCCAAAAGATTTACCAAAACCTATAATGACACTTCATCTCACCCCAGGTGATATTTTGTATATGCCAAGAGGAACAGTTCACCAAGGATGTACATTAGAACACACACACTCTCTTCATGTAACTTTTTCCGCAAATCAAATGAATACATGGACTGATTTAATTAAACACTCTTTAACACATGCGGTAGAAAAATTATCAGCAAATAATATAAACTGGCGTAAGTCATTACCACGTTCATTACTTAAATCAATTGGTTCTATTTATAATCCTATATTCCGTTCTGAAAATAATTTACCAATTTTAACAGAAAAGCAAAAAAAAAGCAGGTTTATTTTACAGTCAAAATTTCGAGAAATGATGGCTGAACTATCATTATATATTTCAAATGAAGAAATTATTGATGAATGTTGCGATATGTACGCATGTGATACAGTAGCAAAACTACAACCACCACAACTTACTTCTGTATTAAATAAGAAATATAATAAAGACAATAATAAAAGCAATAAAAAAACAAATAATACTATATCTAGTGATTCAATTATACGACTAGTTTCTCCAAATTGTGCACGTCTTATACTTGCATCTGCTGCAGATGGTGAAGTTCATGTTTATCATAGTGGAGGTAATTCAACTGTTTGTCTTGAAAACCCAGTAGGGGTTTTAAGATTTGAGGCGGAATTTGCACCTGCAATTGCGTCTATTATAATTGCACCT
Source organism: Trypanosoma avium (assembly GCA_030849755.1). Classification (NCBI taxonomy): domain Eukaryota; phylum Euglenozoa; class Kinetoplastea; order Trypanosomatida; family Trypanosomatidae; genus Trypanosoma; species Trypanosoma avium. The sequence goes on from JASANY010000706.1 coordinate 23,901, forward strand.
CCTGAAGGTATAATTGTATCAAAACTACCTTTTCCTGCATTTGTTGATGATGATGATATTATTGCTAATCAACTAATACTAGTTGAAACCTTTTATGAAAACGGCATTATTATATTAATAAAGTAATTTTTTTTTTCTTCTCATAGGATTAACAATTTAAATGATAAAATATTTAAAAAAAAAAATATATATATATATATGTATATATAGATATATACTATCAAAAAAAAAAATAATAATAATAATAATAATTTTTTTTTTTAATTTTTTTTTTCGTAACCTATTTCTTTTTTTTTTTTTACATATTTTTCTCTTCTTTAAATCTTTTATTTGCTCCAGTGTTCTCCAAATCTTAAAATAAAACAAGAGAGGGATT
>JASANY010000707.1:0-24441 GCA_030849755.1 Trypanosoma avium
TCTTCATTCACCACCCCACTCAGACACTGCGAGAAGGAGAGAGATTGTAAAAAAGAACTTTGTTTAAATTTATTTCATTATTCCGTTCATTTTAATTCTTCAAAGTAAATGCAGTTAAGAACAAAATCATTTTTTTTATTATAAAAAAAAACTCTATTGACTTTTACCGTTTTCTATTATTCGTACTTAAAATTATAATAGGCTTAGTTAAAAAAAAAAAATCCTGCTCTTTTTTTTTTCTTTGAGACTCGTATTTTCGTTTTTTTTTTTTTTGTCGAACTTGATATCACTAACCTTTCTATGTAGAGGAAGAGGGATTTCCTCCCTTTACTGCTTTTTGACCCAAATGATCGCAGGAATCTCTTGAGAGACATTGTTAGATTGACGCCCGCCAATGCCCCAAGAGATGGGTTAGAATAAAAGAATTACGCAACTATGGGCAAATTTGTTATATGCAAGGGGCTGGCGGTGGTAAAGAAGACATCGCATCATAAAATCCACGACGATAACATTATTAATGTCATTATATTTGAACCACCCCTTTTTCTTCCCTCTCGTTTTGTATTCCTATTCTTTCCCGCCGTCCCATCGGCCCCTCGCTGCGCCAGCACGCGCGCAAAAGCAAGGATCCTTACGGCTGAACACCCAAAGGGCAGGCGCCCAAGTTTTTTGTTTCTAAAATGTGATTTTTTTTCCTTTTTTTTTGTTTTTTTGTTGGCCCAGCACGGGGCAGCCAGGTGCCAGAAGTTATCCTTTTCAAGCCAAAAAAGCCTCTTTCTCTCTCTAAAAAAAAAAAAAGAGTATATCCAATTTTCAAATTACACTTGGGTGTACGAAAGCGACCGCAGTGAAACGGTTGTGCAGTTTTTTCATTAATTCAGGAAACTGAATTCTTCATCTTCCCATAAAGAAGACATTGCAAAACCTTTATCCAGAGTGATTGAAGTCGTCTTGGTATCTGCTGTACTCTTAACTGTTTTCCTCTTGAAGAGTTCTATTTAATATAAACACTGCAACAAGATTCGATTTCTTTAATGTTTAAGTGAAAGAAAGAAAAAAGAAATAAAAAAAAAAATATACGCGGGGCGGGGTTCGAACCCGCGACATTCTGCGTGTAAAGCAGACATCATAACCACTAGATCACCCACGCCTTGTTAAGATTTTCTCAATATTACTTTAGGTTATTTTTGTCATACAATTATTTATTTATTTATTTTATTTTTTTTTTTTCCCCTACGCTATAAACCCGTCCCCCCCAAAAAAAAAAAAAAAAATATATTTAGAAAAAATTATCTAAAATCCAAATTTTATAAGTGTGTCTATAAATAAATAATATAATATAAAAAAAAGGCAAAAAATTAATTTTTTAATTTGAAGGTTATTTAGATCAAGAAACGGGTAAAAATAAACTACAAGAAATACAAAGAAAGACGGTTGGTATTATAGTATTAAAACTTTGTTTTTGTAATTTCCCTAAAAAACCCAACAAACAAATCAAGAAAAAAAAAGGAAAAGAATCTAACATAGATTTTCTTTAAAGAAAGATTATTGGGTTTTTGCCTCCAATATAATCAAAGGGTTTTGGTCCTTTCATCTTTTTCCTAACATTTTTCAAAATTAAATGCGCCAGGGAAGGAAAACAGAGAACACCCCCTTTAAAAATTTTTTCTTATTACTTTTTTATGAGGATTTTTGTTTGTTTTTTCTTCTCCTTACAAATTACTGTTATGAATCGTATCCAAAAAAAAGGTGCGTAAAATGGGGGAAAAAAGAAGAAGAGGCTCGAACGAGAGAAAATAAGGATTTAATAGGGACCACTTGGGATATTTCTTTGTTCCTATTTTGGAAAAAAAAAACCGAAAATACAAAGACCAAACCAGCCAGAAAGTAAGAAAAATTGACAACCAATTCCCTTTATATATATATAAACAACCCCAAAAAATACAGAACAAGAAACCCTGATCCAAATCTACATCGTAATGCCCTTGCTTGGCTGGGCTTCGTCCCCGTCTAAAAGACGAAATGGCTTTCGCCCCCCCCCCCCCCCCATTTCTTTAGAGGCAACCGTCAGTTTTGCCGTTTATCACTCTAAGAAAATATTATATTGCAATTTGAGACCCCTATTATCAGGTATAGCTGGCAAAGTATATATATATATCCGTTTTTGTTGTTGTTGTTTAAGCTTGCGGGCGGAATGGCAACAGGCTGTCTTTTGTATTTGCAATTCTTCTAAAATATTGCCTTGTTTTTCCCCCACCTTGTTTTTACCATGGTCGCTGTTAATAAAACCTTGATGCTTTGTAATGTTTTTTTATTTAAGCAAATTTTTTTGTAAGTAAAATTTTAACTACGACAAGGGGCGGCCAATCAGAAGTAGAGTGACGAACGTTTGTGATAGCTTTAAACGAGTTCGTTCGGCACTTTGAAAGAATTAAACTGACTTTCTTGATACATAACAGAAGACTTTGCATTAACATATGGTTGTGATTTTCTTTTTTTTCTTGGGGATCAGAAAAACACTTTGAAACCCCAGGCAACCTCTTCAATAATGGCACCAATTAAGTTGTACAACATACGAAACCACATTGTGGATTTCAATCTTCCTGTGTCTCTGGATTTCTTGAGAACCTTTCAAGAAGCCAGAGAACAATTTTCAGTTAGAATGGCCAGCCGTTGGACCAGTAAAAATCTATGCTACACCAGCAATATGGAGTCCTTTGAAGAATGGTATTAAGTGAGTGGGATGATCTATATCAGTGACATTTCCAGCTCAATGCAGAATACCAGGAAACAGATCAGGGACTCCGCTTACGTGAATAACGTGTTTAAGGGAGTTAATAACAAAATTTTCTTCTTGTAGTAACAAATTGTTGCTTTACAGGAAATGAACTGTCAGCAGCAGGCCATAATTGATGAATTACGTCTACACAAAGATGGCGTCATTACATATGCAGAGTCTCTACAAGATGAAGTGCGAACTCCAAAGAAAAAGAAGGGCACTGCACACCCAAATACAAAAAGGAAAAATGGAAAATCAGTTTCTCCAAATTCAAACGATTCCTTAGAAGAAGAAGAACATAAAATGCCAAACCAAGACACAGCCAAACAAACGAAGCAATCCTTTCTTAGGAAATTTATAATCCGGAGCCCACTGGGAGGATTTTTTTGCAACTTAAAGTGCACGAAACAGCCGTTGCCATCTCAGAAGACAAATGGAATATGGCGCCAGGCAAAATATGAAGAGTTATATGGGGTTAAGCAAAACACAAATGCTCCTCATGATTTTTCTCAACTTTTTTTTCTTTGGACAGTAACCCCAAGGTATTTATTATATACTTTTGAATGTGTCCTCCGGTTCTTGCAAGAGAGTTCAATAGAGCAATTGCTGAAAGAATTTCGCGCAACTTTTTCTATACCAGAAAAAATGAGTTTTGCCATGAAACGATTATGGAAATTATTTTGGATCTGGGTTGAAGTTCTGGAAGATACTGAGGAGGTACACCCTCACCAATTGGAAATAGGGAAGGGATTATATATTTTATGCTGAGGGAACATTTCATTTTCAGGTCGGGGTTTAAACTGGATATAAACGAATTCCGGAAGAAATTTTATGAACAAGAGGGCGCACACCCGATGGTAAAGGATTATTTTGCGTCCCAAACAGAAGGTGCCCAAAAAGTTTTTAACCCCACAAACTTCTTACTTGTTTCAAATGCGGGTGTTTGGGTCATTTTGCATCACAATGTGAAGTGACATCCGGCAAAGGAGAGTCAAGATTTTCAAAAAAAAAAACAAAACGTCAGAGGATCCCAGAAAGAATGAATTTCGGGGCCCCGGCCCACACACGAAGCATAAGAATTATATGGGGAAAAATCATTTGGGGAAAACAATCCACTAAAGAAACGAAAAAAATGTGGTTCCCAACACAACTTCAAGTGAGTTTCAGGCACCAAACACAGAGGTTAGGAAATGTGTGGCAACTGTCAATTCAAAAGAAATCGAACTGAGAAGGGTTAAGTATCATAAACCCAGTTCAGGCACCAAATGTGGACCCCATCAGTGGTGGTGTGGGCCAAAGAACTCAAGAAAACAGCTCGTCGAATTTGGAGTGAATTCACCTGGGAGCAAAGAGGCTCTATTTTTCGAAGGTACGAAGAATTTCTTTTTCGACATCAACTAGAAAGAAGCGATGCAAGAGCGTCAATATTTATCGAAAGCCTTCAGCTGCAGCCAAGCAGTGCGATACAGTACCCACAAACTCTTCGTACACTGCTACATTTGGAAAAAAGTGCCCTGGATTTGTGCATTTCCAGTCTAACGAAAATGTCTGCAGGAGCACATGCAAGACAGGCAATGGCCGATGCAAAGATGGGAACCAGATGCCGTAATGGCATTGTTGGGGTCAGAACAGCGCCATCTGGCTCCGAGACTGGTTTGGGTAACTGCCGGCAGGTTGGGCGAAATTACACTGTTTGCAAAAACAAAATTTTCTGCCACATCCACAAAACTTAAATTCTATTAATACCTGAATTTGGGGGGGAGTTACCGAAAACGTTCAAAGTGGATTTGTGCCGGGCGTCAGGGCATGTAGCAATATAACTGGAAAATATTCGGAAGAAATTCGACGAATAAGTCGACATTCCANTAATTGGGAAAAACATGCAGATCCAATGGAGTTTTTTTTTGCAGCACAGTTCTTTGTCTGGGAAGTTTCACAGCACCCACAAACCAGTACGAAACTCTCACATCCTTGATGCGAGTGATCTGGGGGAAAAATATGCTCAAGCACTATGGTTTGAACCCCTGGAGAATGTTTATCGGGGTTAAATGGGACTTTTCCCCATTTCTGTTGACACAGTGTCTTTCGAAGATCGCATGCATTGAGGGTGGCCACAATAGATGATGTAAATAAAATTCCTTTACAACAAGTGTATGTGCCAATGGGGGGTGTCATGTCTCTATTATTTTATTTATTTCCTATTTGTGGTGCTTCTATGTCGACTGTGTTTTACTTGTTTAGTTGTATTTTGGAACTATTGTTATTATTACAATGTTTCGTTTAGTATTTGATGGCGTTTGGGTATTCTTATTTTCACTATTATCTGCTTTCCAAGTTATTATTATTATTATTTTATTTATTTATTTTTTTTTTTTTTTTGGGGTCTCATCTTCGGATTCTCTACAAACAAGGGATGTATCGAATAATTGACTATCTGCAATTTTTTTTTGATTGTTCTGCTTTTATCGAATAAAAAAAGAAAAAGATTTTTTTTTTTGGATTAGAGTTCGTGAAGAAGAAGGAGGATGTTTTTTTTTTTTGTGCATTTAAAATATTATTTCCCCTGCTTATTTTCTCTTTTATTTTTTGTTTTATAACACGTGCAGTTTATGTCTAAATTGATTTTTCTGTTAGTGATTCTTTGGATGTTTATTCATTTGATCATGTCTGCAGATGCCATGAAGTTATTCTCTGGTAAGACAGAGGAAAACTCCAGAATCTTTAAACCTACATCTGATAACGGTATGGTCGTTGCTCAAGTATTTGGATTACTCCTAATATGCTTCCTGGTTATCGTAATTGGGTTAACGTTTCTTTATTTTTACGCTGTGAGGCAAGTCAAGAATGGAAAATGGAAGGTGCAGTGATTTATTCCTTCCTGAGGAAATAAAAACGAATGATATATATATATATATAAAGAGATGGATAAACTAATTATTTGTGTTTGTTGTGTACACTACGGAGATATGTACAAAAAGAGATGGAAAAAAAAAGTTAATAAAAAACCGTTTATTTCCTCTTATTTATAAATCCTCTATATTTAGAGGCTTTATTATTATTATTATTTTTTTTTAAAGTATACTAATGAAATTAATTGGCTTCTTTTATTTTTCCTCTGTTTTTTTTTTTTTTTTTTTTAAGACTATTTTAAAAATTACTTCTATGCATTATGAGAAATTTGAGGTAGTAACAGCAGCGAATGGAGAATCATCACTGAAATTTGAGCTTGCATGTGCCACAGCTATAGATCATTACATTCGCTGTACTGATTTACAAAAAAATAAATTAAAAGAGGATAATCTGATATGCTCAACTGGTCTTCGTGTTTATGAGGGTGCACAGGTTCTTGCCGCTTTTCTTTTTAGGTTTGGACGGACATTATTACCACATTCATCAAAAGAAAATAATTCTTTAAATGTAAAAGATTGGGTAGTTGAATTGGGTTGTGGATGTGGATTGGTTGGATTTTCAACTGCGGTACTTTTTCCAGAATTATCTATAGCTTTCACTGATGCCTCAGTTGAATGTCTCAAATTAATAAATGCAAGTGCAAAGAAACTTAATTTAATACTTTTACCTTGGGATAATAGTGAATTTAAAGAAGCCTTTAAATGTACCCCTGAAAGAATTTTGATTTCATATCCATTAGAATGGAGTAAAGAGTGCACATTTCATCTAACTTCACTAATAGATCGTTTTTTTGGATCTGAAAAAGGTTTAGTAAAAAATAATATACGCCTGGTGTTGGGATCCGATTTACTTTATTACCGAGTTGATATAAGAGCACTTCTTGAAACTTGCAGGTCATTTCTTCAACCATCTGAAATTATGACTAATAAAGAAGATGATGCTAATTTATCGGAACCACGATTAGCTATTTTGGCACATTTTATGCGTATTCCTGCTGGAAAAAGTAAACTTCAGATGATTGCATACGAAATGGGTTTCGGTATTGTTCGTGTTCCACTTGAAGCATTCATAGAAGTTGATATTTTGCAGAAACGTGGTTGGAATGGAATATCTATTATTCTGTTATTTTTACATTCTTCTAGATGTTTAAAAGAGTTAGAAACTTTTGATAAAGGAAAAATTATAAGACAATTGGAGGAGGATGATCTTGAGGAAGCCAAGCGACGTTTTTGTAGTGGCCGGCTATCATTTCCAAGTGAGGCCTTGGCATGTTACTCTGAAGAGTCAGTGAAAAATGATGTTAAAAAATCTTCGGACACAATAGATGGGTGCGATCTTGATAATCTTCCATACTGTCCCCTATAAAAGTTTAATTTCGTAAATTCTGTTTATTTATTGTTTATTATTATTATTATATATTTTCTTTTGTAATAAGTGCAACTTGAGATTTATTATGCAAAAAAAAAAAAAGGCAAGACATCTTTTATTATTATTATTATTTTTTTTTTTATTTCTTAAGGCAAAAAAAAAAAAAAAATAAAAAAAAAAATATAGTGACCAAAATTTTTTATTTATTTTTTAGGTGTGGCTTTTTTTTTTTAAATTTAAAAATAAATTTCTACTTGTGATGAGTGAGCCTCCCCACTCAGCTTATAAAGTTAATTCTGAGGAGAAGAAAATTAAAAAATCAGATGATAATCTGGGAATAACATCTACTGAAATCAATGCCTTGGAGTCACTCAAGAATGAATATACAAGGGAGGATCAATTGCTAATCACAGACGGTAATTCTACCAGACTCAACGATACTAATGTCTCTTCTCATGTTAGTGATATTCCTATTCTAAGTTTAAAACGAGAGGAAATTTCATCAAAAAGAGTACCAAATGTTCAGTTCTGTGTTGAATCTGGAATGGAACAGAATTCCCAACAGCGATTAAGCACTCATATTGAACGCGAGTGTCGTTCACCTTCTTTTTTTATGTATCCTGTAGATTCTAACCTGGTTCATCAAGAACGATTTTGTAGTGTACCTGAAGATCCTAATATTACCAGTAAAAGCATAAAACGACCACCCGTAGCTTCTGCCGTTCCAACCACTGAAGTAAAGGATGTATCTTTACACGGAGCAAATTCTCAAACTAGTAGAAATGGCTTAAAACCACCTGTAAATAAAAAACCTGATTTACAAACTTCTTCACCATCTATACCAAAAGTGATGAATGAAATCTTACGACCTTCGCCAGGATCTTTTGCTTATCAAAGTCCTAGATCTTTTGGTTGGGTAACAGAACCAAATAATTCTTTGTCTTCCTCTACTCTTTATGATTTTAGAGAAAGAAGAGAAGCTGCAAATTCTTATGATTCTCCTGCTCTTTGGAGAGAAAGTGAACTAAATTTACGAAATAGTGTGGCATTGGCCGCACCACGTAGATCAAATTCTTTTTTTCATGAATCTTCTAATGAACAAAAAAGCTCACACTCTTGGTATGGTTCACCAGATGTTTCATGTAATTTAAATTTAGAAAATAATCAATTTATTTCACGTTCTGGAATCTACACATCAACAAATATGAGACACTTAAATATTCCTGAAATAGATTGCGGAATATTAATGAACTCTGAACTTCATTATTTATTTGAAAGAGTGAATGAAACATCAGAATTTTTATGGAATGAACGAATTACTAATGTACAATCTCCAACACCTTTAGTTACTCAAATGACATGTAACAACAAAACTAATAATGACGATGGTAATCTCGGTGATCACCAATCAAAGCCTCTAATTAGTAATAATTTGGAAAGTAATGCCTTTGATGAGAGGTTAATTCTCTGGTCATCCCGTTGGACTCAAATACCACCATTTTCAAAACCTACTGATATGACACCGATTCTTGAGAGAGCTGATCGTAACTTAGCAGATACGGTTCCACCTCTTGTTCCTGTATTAAATTCTTCTTTTTTTGAGAGTAAAGAAGATGTCATCATTGGAAGTTCTCTAGATTCTCGTACTTTGGGGTCATTGTCCTGGTTAAGCTCTGCTACCGATTCTGAAGCTCTTCGGCATCATTTTCGTCGTGTTGGTCAAAAGCACTTTGAAGAGATTGCCGATTCATTAGGGAGTAAAAATAAGGAAAGTGATTCTTCTAAAGCTCATAGTTTATAGAAAGAGGAGAGAATATATGCCAAATTATACCATCTGTACAATGTATTGAATTTAAAAACAAAACAAATAATAATAATTATTATTTAGGTTTGTTCTCTTTTTGAATTTATTTTCCTAAAATTATCTCCTACCCATTATATTTCTCATTAAGTTACAGTTTGCATGTTTGAACTGTTTTTCTTATTGAATTCTGTCCAACATTGTTTTTGTTCGATTCCCCTCCCTCTCATCTTTTTTTTCCTGTTTTTTTAAAAAACGCAGACCACCCTACGCCTTTTTTCGTATGCAAAATTACATCCTTTACCTCTAAAGGATTTTTTTTGTTCTTTGATTTTCCTGTTACTTATAGGGATTTTTCTTATTTTCCGACCCCGCTATTTAATGCGTAAATATACTTGTTGAATTCTTTTTTCACTCAGCATAGTTCCTTATACTCAAATATTAGAGTTTTTGCTGTTATAAAATTAGTAAAATAACATGTATCAAAAATCTTTTATATATCTTGAATATTAAAAAAAGCACTTTTATTTTGAATACTCAAGTCAAAGTTCGTTCTAAAATAATAAATTTCAGAGTTAAAACTCTTACCTAAAGTGAATACTCATGAAGTAGGATATAATTTTTATTTTGCGTTTTTTTTTTTTTTTCTTCCCTTGTATAATGATATACCTGTTTTTACCCTAATTGTTTCCTATAAAAATCCTTCTCCTCTATTTTCCACTATTATTGTATGTACTTTATTTTATAGTAAGAAAGACATCTAGATATCAAATGCATCGTGATGCTACCTGTAAAACTTTACAGCTCTAGAGTCTCTTCTACTACTTCTTTCTCCAAAGCATCACCTTTATACCTTATATTTCTTCATGGATTCCTTGGTCAAGGTAACTCACTCCTATCACTTGCGAAACGACTAGAAAAATCTTGTACAAATAGAATGCCATTGCGACACGTAGAGGCTATTACGATTGATTGTCGGAATCATGGCCGCTCGCCACACACTCTAACACACACTATAGATGATCTTGTAATGGATCTTGAAGAATGTATAAATCAAGAAATATATTCTTCTCTTGATACTAATGTACCACCGATTGTGGTGGCTGTGGGACATAGTATGGGTTCCTTAGTATGGACAAAATATTTAATAGATAAATATAGTGAAAATGAAGGAAGAAAAGGAATTGACATCGCTTGTTTGGTAAGTTTAGAAATGCCTCCTCTTTCAGCATATTTATTTCCTTCATCTCTTCAGAATGAATTATTTGAATATATAAATATAATGAAGAAGCTAAAATTGTCAAATATAAGGGATATGAGATCAGCTAATGAGGAATTTATACGATGTGGTATCAAAGATGAAAGAGTACGTGGTTTCTTTACTACAAACCTTCAAGTTATTAGAATAGATACAAAAAAAATTATTCGGCATTCTGGAAGTGTAATATTCCTGTACTTGAGGAAAGCCTTCATCAAGGATCTCTCTTCTTACCTAATTCGTATACTGAAATTGATACAAATATGACAATTGGTGTCCCTATTCTATCTATATTAGGTGGTAAATCTCCAATAGGAGGAAATAATCAGTACCACGGTTTATGGCATAATTTTAACAATACAGTAGAAGAACATATTATCCAGAATGCTGGGCATAACTTGTATTACGATGATGTGGAGAGAACATCCTATATTATTGTTGAATTTTTGAATAAATTGAAAATTCTACGTGAGTCTTAGAAATACAATTTTTTTATTGTTTTTGCTTTTCTAAAGGATAGAAAATTTCTCATATATATTAAGCATAGCTCTGCTTCTAAAGAGTTTAATTTTGTGTCTAAATTAAATTTTAACTAATAATAGCATCATTAGTGGAGTCCAGAGAGAAGATATTTCTACAGAGTGACTTCCCCAAAAATAAAATATCGATATTAGCCAAAAAAAAAAAAAAAAAAAGAAATGAAATGAGGGTGGGAAATTAAAACAAAGGAAATTTTCTTTCTATAAATAAATTTAAAACAATACCTTGGTTTTGATTCTTCACCACACAAATTCACTCTATATTTAGTAGATTATGATAAAAATAAAAAAAATTAATGATACAATGAATATAAATAGATAAAGACATATATTTCTGTTATTTAGGTTAAATAATTTTTTCCCCCTCTTCCCCCCCTTAAGGGTTAGATGTATGGCGTTACCACCCCAACGGAGTTAAATCGGCGTCTAAGGGATTTTTTTGCATCTGCTCCAACCTCTACACAAGAACTTGTCTCTTCTTACGCACACTTAAATTTAGACTCTGTGCGTGTAATGCCTAAAACCGATATACATGTTAATAATTTTACTGTAGCTTATGAAAACCTTAACGCGGAAGCTTCTTTCATGTCTTGGCCATTATGGGCGGATAAAAAACTTATGTCATGTCCAATTAGAAAATGTATGAAATCAATAAATTTTAATGTTAAACAAGACATTATGTGCTTTCTCATTGATACATTGACATCGGCACATTTAACAGTAATGACGGGTATATCTCGACATGTCTCAGTTTCTCTTACTATTGAATTTCTAAATCCACTTAAAGTTGAACATCCATTAATTTTAAAGAGTCAAATTTTGCGTATTGGGAATAGAATTTGTTTTTTGACTGCTGAGGTATGCCAGGAGCAAAACGGGAAAATAATACTTTGTAATAGGGCTAGTCATATCAAGGCTTTCTATTCAGAGAAACCAGAAAGTAAGAATCAATCTTTGATTTCTAATTTGTAGGTATTTTTTTTCTCTTTTACTCATCTTTTTATATTCTTTCTTTTTCCTGAAATATATATATTTGTTTTTAATGATTTCTTTTATCATATTATGGGAGATATATACGTTGAATTATTTCTTATTTTTAATTTTATTAATTTTTTATTTCTTTACGTTCTAGCAGTAAACCCTAAAACTCACGATAAAATCCCTAAAATGATGTCCGCCAGCCTTCGTCCGGACGCCAAACCATGGGCACCCAGGACTCCAAATGTACCAACACTACAAAAAATAAATTATCCTCTTCCACAGCATCAGCAACAACAACAACAACAACTACAACTACAACAAAAAAATCAACCACCAATCGGAGTTTCAACAGACCCTACTAGCAATGTTCAAATGAGCCCTACAGCAGCAAAGCTGTTTGTAGGTCAGTTGCCTTTTGAAAGCGATGAAAGACGTCTGTACGCATTATTCAGTGCATACGGTAAAGTTGAGCATATTCACATCTTACGTGATTTAAATAATCGGAGTAAGGGTGCTGCCTTCGTTACATATTCAAATGTGGAAGAGGCAGATACTGCTATTTTTACACTTCATAACCGTCATAAATTACTTGCAAACCGTATGATTCAGGTGAGTTACGCTAAAAACAGCTCAAATATTTCCGCTTTTGGGGCATGGAATGCACTTGCAGTACATCATTTGAACCCAACTAACCCTGTACCAGACATCGCAAACGTGGCTTCTGATCATCGCTTGTTTTAGTGATTACATGATTTTGGAGATTTTAACGGTCAAAAGGGTTACTGAGTTTGATAACGGCATAATTAGCTAAATCATCTTAGCTCTTCTTTCCTTTTATATATATATATATATTTATTTATTCATGTTTTTTTCTTCCTTTTACTAAGCCATTTCTTTCTCCTTTTCTGTCTCACCGTGGATTCTTTGTGTCCGTTTCTGAGTGTATGTTTATTTGCGTATTTAAAATAATAGGAGCGAAGTTAAGAGACAGATAAAAAGAAATATTTGAGAAGAAAGATGTATAAAGAAGGAGCGAATAAATGAATTGAGGAAGCGAAAGGATTGGAAAAAAAAAAAAAAAAAAAAAAAAAAAATTGAAAAAGAGGAACTTAATGATTCACAAAAAAAAAAAAAAAAATAATAATAATAATAATAACAACCCCTTGTTATACATGCAATTATGCGCTGTTGTATGAGTTTTTTTCTTTATTTGCGTGCTCATGGTAGTGGAAGAGGAAGGATTTAAAAAATAAAAAAAAAAAATAATAATAATAATAATAATAAAGGAAATCTTTTTCTTTTTTTCGCTGCCATTTCTATTTGCTGCTTTTTACACGTGCACGCATCACCCATAAACACCGCACGTTCTCTTTTTTTATTTTTCCTTTAGTTTCATCCTACTGCTTGCCGATTTCCATTTGACAAATTTCTTCTGGGGAAGGAAGCGGGGAGGGAGGGAGTGAGGGAGTGACGGCGGTGAAATTTGGGGTGAATATGCATTTTTTTTTCTTTTTTTTTTTGCGATGCGAGTTTTTTGTTGCTATTCCTTGAAAATTTTATTCTGTACCTGTTTTTTTTTTTTTTTTTCCGGAGGGGTAGGTGAGTTGAAGGGGTTTCTCTCCCTTATTTGAGCTTAAAAAAAAAAAAAAAAAGCCCTTTTCTCTTTTTTTCTCCCTTATTTGGATTTACGCATATGCCGCCGTGATTGAAAAGGGCACAGGTGATAGGTGAGGATTGTGCTTTCTCTTTTGGGGAGCGTCACACACTCACACACCGTCAAATAGATTAAAACAAAAAAAAAAAAAAAAAAGTAAAAAAGGTAAAAAAAGAAAAAAAAAGATTAAAGTTAATTTAGTAGTCTTGAGAAAGCGTTAGCCAAGTTGATTTGCTGCAAGAAAATAGTATAATTTTTTCTTTGGAGTGATAGGAAATAAGGGGAGTAATGCGTTGGGGTACTCGCAAGATATATATAGCTATCGCAGCTTCTGGCGCTTTAAGTGGGGCAACATTCTGGTACTCCACACGAAAAAAATCTACTAAAAATGTAACTCCAATTCAATTATCAGCTGAGGAGTTCAATGCTTTGCAAAATAAAGATCTTCTTAATGAAGCTTTCGGTATTACACACTTACCGTGGAGTAGATTACCTCAGCATAAAAAAAAATGTGATGATGGGAGAGATTTTAGACTTACATTATATAGATTATTAGGATGTCCTTATTGTGCTAAAGTTGAATGGGTACTTCGATATCATTGTGTACCATTTGATATGGTTGATGTTGATACAATTTCTGGTGCAGGAATTCCTGACCCACGTTATACTTTAGTACCTCAAATATGTTTGTCACCGATGATTGATGCTTCTAATAAGATATTAACTGAAGAGACTGGAGCTTATGTAGTTGATTCTCAAAAAATAATTTCTGCAATTTCTGTACCTTTAGGATTTTCTGAGCAACTTCAAGATAAACGTGTAGTAGAAACATGTAGATGGATTACTGAGCGTTTTCAGGCTGTAAGCTTTGCTGCGACTAATAGTACATGGAGTAATGCCTTTGCTTCTTATCCTTACGTAACACCTCCTAAATATCACAATATTTTTTTCCGTGTAGTAGGGGCATCTGTTTTATTTATGCTTTCACGATACAAAATTCAACCAAGTCTAATAAATCAAGAAAATAATACATACAAAGGTCTTCATAAAGATTCAGCTATATGGCTTGAAGAAGAATTAAATTTATTCATTTCACGACTACAGGATTATCCACACCAACGATTTCATGGAGGTAAAGAACCGGATATAGCTGATGTAGAAATGTACGCCGTCACACGTGTTGTTGATGCCCATCCAAAGTTAAATTATGTTCTTCATAAAGGGAATATTGGAGAGTGGAATTCTGCAATGGATGCCGAGTTAAGAAAACGAACTCAGATTTATAGCCCTTGATTATGTAGTTTAAACCACATAAATGAGATCTAATTTTTTTTTTATTGACAGAGTAACATAACCCTAATATCGTTACCGTATACTGTTTTATTATTATTATTATTACTTTCTTTGTTGTTGTATATGTGTGTGCCCCCATTTATTTCATTCTTGTTAAATTGAAAGAATTTATTTATGTGTGAGTCTTTTATTTTGATGTTTTTTTTTAAAAAAAGTATTTATTGACGTACTTTTTTTTTGTTTGAGAAAAAGTTAAACCATAGCATCTTAACGAGTGAAGTTGTGATGGATAGTGAGAGGAGAGGATTATGAGGAAAAAATAGAAGTAAAGAGAGAGTGAGAGAGATAGTATGAGAGGATACAGCTAAGTAATAATATTTATATTAATATAAAGATGTAATTAGTAGATGGAGTGTGATGAAGAGAAAAAAGATGAAATTGTTTTTATTTTATTTTTATACTTTCTCTTTTTTTTTATTATTGATTTTAATATAGGGTTGACATATTGTCACTAGGAACAATAAGAAAAGTAAAAAAAAAAAAATCAACAATAACAGTAGTGTTTACATATAAAAACATATATATATATATATATATTTATTTTACAAATAAGTTAAAATATGATGCGACGTAGTGCACAAGTAAAATTATCAGTAATAGCAGCAGTAACAAAAACTGCAGCGATGAATTCATTATTCCCTCAGCAGCCACAAAACGTTCGCTGGGAGTCAACAACTGTGATTCCTACAGGTCCCGCAAAAGGGACAACAACACCAGTAAAAGCAGCTACTTCGGCATTTGATTTCAAAGGTTCTATTTTAAAGGATCGTATTTGGGGAGTTTACCAAGCAGGAGAGCATGTGACAGTATATGTTGATTCTGGAATATTTGCCTGGATTGTAATGGATCGCGCTGGTTCTAGTGCTAACGCTTTGGGTGAAACTTTTGTTAAATGCATGCAGCAAGCTCTCGACATCGTAGAAAAGCTTGTAGCTGAGAATAAGGCTCGTGTCGCTATTATTGCAAGTTCAAAATCTTCTTTTTGCGTCGGTGCAGATCTGGATCAAATGTATCCAATTAAAGACAAAATAAAGGTAGCGGAAGCAATTAAAAAAGGTCATGAATTATTTGACCGTATTGAAAATGAGACATTTCCTGTTGTGGCGGCTATAAATGGTTTAGCCCTTGGTGGTGGTTTCGAGTTGGCCCTCGCTTGCCATCATCGATTACTGGCATCAGATGGGTCAGTTGGTCTTCCAGAGTGTATGGTGGGAGTTCTCCCAGGTGGTGGTGGGACAGTGCGACTTCAACGTTTGGTTGGACTTGCCACGGCGGTGGAGTGGATCATGACAAGTGCCCCTGCGAAGGCATCTAAAGCAAAGAAGTCAGGTGCTGTAAGTGCTGTTATTCCCGCAGAAACTCGTTGGGATGGTGAAAATCGATTTTTTGAGCAAGTACGTTTGTGGGTTGGTACTTTGGTTGACAAACCATTAAAACCATCTCGACGAAAGAGGATTTCTTTAATGGATCGCCTATTGGAATCTACAAACTTTGGTCGTAAAATGGTTGGTAAAAAAACAATTGAAATGTTGAATAAAAAAACCAAAGGAAAATATATTGCGCAATATAAAGCTTTGGAAACTATTTTATATTCTGCTTCTCACTCTAATAAGGAAGGATTAGCTAAGGAGCAAGAAGCGTTCAGTGAACTTGCGGTGACACCTGAAGCAAAAAATCAGATGACATTATATTTCCTTGATGAAGGTATGAAAAAGAGTGAAAGGAAAACTGGAATACCTAAGGAGAAAGTTCCCATTGTAAAAAAAGTTGGTGTAATTGGTGCAGGTGTTATGGGTTCTGGTATTGTTCATCATTTTGTTAATAAAGGTAATATACCTGTAGCAGTAAAGGATGTTAAAAAGGAGGCAGTTGAAAAAGGTATTGAAATGGTACGTGAAGAATTTGAGAAAGCTGTTAAACGAAAGAAGATGACTTCTGCTACTATGAAAGGTAAAATGAAATTGGTTACAGGTGGAACTTCAGACAGTGTTTTTCATGGCGTTGACGTAATTGTTGAAGCTGCTGTTGAAGTTATGGATATTAAAAAGAAGATTATCCAAGAATTGGAAAAACATGGTGTTATTAATGGTAAAAATCTTTTTGCTACAAATACATCATCACTCAGTTTAACTGAGATGCAAAGTGTTTCAAAATATCCACAAAATATTGTTGGAATGCATTTCTTTAATCCAGTTTCAAAAATGCCTTTGGTTGAAGTTATAAAAGGTGGAAAAACTTCTGCTGAATCTGCAGCAATAATTTTTAATTTGGCACTTAAAACTGGGAAAAAACCTATTATTGTAAATGATGCACCAGGTTTTGTAGTAAATCGAATTCTTGGAGTTTATATGGCAGAGGCAGGCCGTCTCGCAATAGAGGACAAAGTTGATTTAGCTCTTATTGATAAAGCTATTCTTAATTTTGGTATGCCTATGGGACCTTTTCGTCTTTTAGATGAAGTTGGACTAGATGTTGCATGCCATGTTGGACCAGTTCTTTCAGAAGGTATAAAATCTAAACGATTTGATGTTGGTTCTTCTGTTGAACAAATGTTAAACGATGGATATCTTGGAAAAAAGAATGGTAAAGGATTTTATAATTATGATGTCAAAGGAAAAGAAACTGGATTAAATAATGAAGTACTTAAAAATTATTTTAAAAAAAGCAATGGTAATATGAAATATGGTGATATTGTTGATCGTTGTGTTCTTCTTATGGTTAATGAAGCTTCTTATATTCTTCAACAAGGTGTTGCTGGATCTCCTGAAGATGTGGATATTGGTATGATATGGGGTACAGGTTTCCCTCCATTCAGAGGGGGCTTATTACAACATGCGGATCATCGAGGGATACAAGTTATTGTTGATCGACTACTTCATTTTCAAGAAACTGTGGGGAGTGATCGTTTTGCACCCAGTCCTCTCTTAAAATCAATGGCAAAGAATGGCAAAAGATTTTTCCCGGGTAGACCCTTCGTACCTTACCAGGAACGATCGGGTTACCCCCGGGTTTTGCTATATTAAAATGGGTGAAAAAAAAAAAAAAAGGTGTGAAATTTTTTTTTTTATCTTATGTGAATCTTAGGTATTTTTGGGGTCTCATGGGGTATGGGGGGGGGGTTCTTTTCACGCAGGGCGCTTGTCTTGCCCTTTCTTTTTCTCTTTTTTTACGGGAGGCCTGCGAATACAATGCGGGTGGCGCGGGCGAGAGGGTTAGTTAGTTCATATATATATATATATATATATTTCCACACAAATTTTCCTTTCTCTTTTTTTTCTTCGCCCGCGTTCTGGCAGGGTCCTTTCTAATTTTTTTTTTTTCTCTCTGTCATTAACGCGGCGTTATTTCTCATCCCTTTTTATTTTTTTTTCTTCTTTTTTCTCTTCTTGGTGGGTGCCGCTGCTGCGGCAAGGTGGGCGACGGGGCCAGGGCAAAAAGGGGCCAGAACAGCCCCGTCTCATTTCTTTATTTTCCTTTTCTCTTATGGGGGTGCGGGGGCAGAAGGAAGGAAAGAAGGCAAAGATAGAACGAAGTGGGGCGAAAAAACAAGCGGAGCAAAACACAAGAGGGGAGTGGGGCTGCAAAGAAGTGGGGAAACAGAAAAGGAAATAGTTTTTTTTTTTTTTAAAAAAAAGAAACAAAGCTCAAACATGTGGGGGTACACCACCCTCTGCTATCAGTTGGCGGGCCGAAATGGGTTTGCCAGATGGCAACCCTATGGCTTTTACTCTCACCAGTGCCTGTTCAAGTTCCTCAAAAGGATCATCACTAACAGCAGCAAGTACACTCTTTAGATATCCCAAATCTGTGGCCAACTGTTCTACAGCAGCGGCTTCTTTTTTTTCTGCATTAGGAAGATTGCTGGGAAAATAAATTGTAATATTACCAACTTTGGTTTCTATGAAATCTGTTACAGCAGCTCGTACGATGTCATCAAGCCAAGATTCAGCTACTTCTTCAAGAAGTTCTTCAATTCCATCTAACCTGGTGTCACCATCACCGCGAAGAGCTTCTAATGCGAGTGGGATTTCAACAATTGCTTCACCCAATGCTCTAACAAGTTCACTTGGTGAAATTTGAGCTGGTGTATAAGGCAATGATGGTGAAACAATTTTTTTATCATCACTACTTTCACCTTGTTTTGATCCCCATAAAGATTGTGAATCATAACCTTTAGCTTTCATAATAACGGGTTCAATTATTGTACGTTTTAAAGCTTGTTGACATTCTGAAACACAATTTTCAAGTGCTTCAGTTAGAGGAGCCCAAAGTTGTGTACGAAGTTTATTATCGACAGTATCTCCAATACTTGGACAAAGTCTTTGTAACTCAGGTGAATTAAGGTAATCTGAAATTGATTTTTGTGAAGTAAGAATAAGTTGTCGAACAACTGTACGAGATGCAGAAAGTCGTTCAAGAAGACCTGATTGTGGCATTTTAGGTACCGGACGAAGTCTAAAAATTGTTTTAAGAATTGCTTCACGCCACTTTTCAATACAAATAGGAAGTGTTTTATCTGGAAAAAAATGTATGATACTTTTAATAGCATCAATCAAGGTATCCATAACCGCCCGAAAACGCTCACGTTTCATTATACAATTTGGATCCTTTAAAAGAGCCTTAACACGATGTGCTTCACGCTGAGCAAACGCTTCTAAAATTTTATTTTGACTAAATATTTGAATCATTTCAGAATGAGCATATGCAGAAATCTGTTTAACAATTTTATCCCATAATAAAACATTAATGTTACTCTTATTATTATTACTTACATCACTAGTAATCTTTAATTGTCGCACTGCATCACAGCAGGCAACTAACTCTTGATTCCTTTCCACCTTTTCCAAGATTGGTCCTAAGGCATCAGCAATAGTACCACTTATTTCAATAACCATCATTTTTAAAACTTTTATAGTACGTAATTCCGCCTCTTGAGGCTTTCCAGTACCCTTTTCAATGTTATTAACTTCCAAACCTTCACCACTATCCATCGGCAGCATTTGTAAAAAATATTCTATTTGGTCTCCTAATGTATGACTAATAGAAGGCATCAATTGTTCTTTTAGAACTTCAGCAACTCTAGCAGGAGATATTGTAAATGTATTACTATCACTACTATTTTTAATTCCACGTAAAAATCTATCTACTAATTCCTTTTCATTCATCATGCTCTCAGAAGCATATTGTTGAAGAACGGCATCAGCTCTACCAATAGTGTCAAGTACACTTAAAAGATGCGATGCACGTTCTACTTCCCGTCGTCGCAATTGCTCCATACAATCTACTTCAAGAGCATGTTGTACAATCTGTTCATACTTCTCAACAGCTTCTAGTTGCTTTTCACCGAAAGTCACTTCAAATTTTTGAAGTTCCGCAAGGTTACGCCGAACTTGACTTATAGCTTCTGCTACTAAATCCATATTAACTTCCGATGGTGAAGTACGCAATTGTTGCATAACATCATCAAGTTGCTTCATATTACTATCCACTTTTGAAGCTTTTCGTAACATATCAGAACATCTAGAAAGTTTTTCTTGTGTTTTTTTGTAAGCATTTAATTGAGCTACATACGGTTTTGAAGCAGCTTCTACCGCAGGCTGAACTACTTCTTGCATTGTCTGTAATTGTTGTTGTAGTTGCTGAGCTTCAGTTGCCATACGACCAACTTCTAATCCTGTCCTAGGTAAACGTACAAGTGCCTGGGTGATGGTATCCTCTACTGACCCTGATACTTCCTGGGAATATGTTTGTAACCTATTAAAAAGCTTTACAACACGAGCTTCTCTTTCCATATCACTCTCAATTCTTGTACCATCTGATGGGGCTAATGCCTGCAAGGAGGTATTAATCCAACGTTTAATATCCAAATTTTCACTCGCGAGTTGCTCAAGATGAATCATTCCTGATCCTAAATTAGGAAAAGTAGAATTAGTATCATTGGTGGTTTCACCTTCTCTTTGTGGGTTCATGGTATGCTGCATAACGATATTTATAGATAACTAAAAGAGCAACAAACCAAAAAAGAAAAAAAAAAAAAAAGGTTACCCAAAAGAAATTTGGCCTTTCACTCCAAAAAAATTAAGCAAATAAACAATAATAATAACTCAGTATTACTTAAAATAAGAAGTTTTTTTTGGTAGTGATTGTATATTTTTATGTTTTGCAGAAAATTACACAAAGTAAACCAAGGTAAAAGACGATAATTCCTTTTATTTTTAAAGGAATTTTTCACCTTATATTATATAGGCTAACAAACAATTAATTCACTAAACCTCCCATATCTGAAAAAAAAAAAAAAAAACTTTTAGCAAAGAAACGATTTCACTCCCCATACACGCAATGTGGACAACACACGTTTTCGTTGAATGTTAAATATAGGATTCATAGGACGAAGTAGTTCCCTATTTTGATTACTATCAATTTTTCTAAAGTTTTTGTCTTTTTTTAAAAGTAATACAACACCGTAGTTATCACGTTCTGTAGGGATGTATCCTCGACGAGATGCCAATGCATACATATTATCATTATGATCACCTAAAGAATTTCGTGGTAGGTATTGTAAATTTTGCGCAGAACTCATTCCAGAAAGTGAGTAACATGTATGATAGGCATCATTTGGGCAATCTGGCTTATCCATTAACCCACCATTCTCCCTTTCTTGACAGCAAGAAAGCACATAAAGCAAAAGTCGCCTTTGATTAAAATAAAAATCTCCAACATCTTCATCAAGAAATGATTTGGAAACTAATGATGATGATGATGATGATGCTTGAAGAAATTGCTCAACACGTGCCGCACGCTGCTGCTGTAATTTCTCCACTTGAAACCACGCATCATTATCTACAGGATAAACCCCAGTTACATCCAATAATTGCGCATGATCGAGTAAAAGTGTTTCACGCGCCGTCAAAGTCCGTGGTGTGCTGGCACACCCCAGCAATTGCGTATATGCCTCCCCAACTTGCAATAATACATGAGAAGCGCCCACCCAATGAGAGTAGCAAGAATCCACAAGTTTATTCGTCCTTCCATTAAATCCACCCTCAAATTTCATCTGACGTGCCGCTAACCAGCGTCGCAGGGCAGGGTAATTACACAGGTGTGGTTGCTGCATTAACATTAGGGCGCCCAGCCCACACTGGGTGTAGGCGCCATGGGCCTCCGAGGCAAATTGCCCACAGGCAAATCCCCCCTCATGTGTTTGACATAATGCCACAAACGCCGCCGTCTGCGGGGTCAGGACCGCCTCCTCACGCCCATCCCGAAATGCCACCACCCCAGCCAGCTGCAAGAGTACCACAATCACTGCCACACAATATGAGGCACGAATATCAGCTTCACCGCCAACATGCATAGCGAAACTCCCATCTTCGCGACGCAGAGAAAGTAACCAGCGTTTTATTGCAGCACGTGGAAGACTTTGAAGAAACGATGGCTCGGATAGGATACAAAGTGAACACACTGCAGCATACGAAGCTGCCAAGTGTGGTACCTGAGCCAATCGACCTCCTGCAAAACCAACAAGACGTTCACCGTCATCATTTTGAAACTCAACAACTTTGTTAGAATACCGTGAGAAAATAGAATCTATTGGCATTCCATTATTTTCATTATTGAAATAACAATTATTATTATTATTAACTATATTTACTTCATGAAGGCAAGAAAGAAGAAATTCTCCTAGTGCATTAGGGGGGACATGTTCATAAAGTTCATCAGTAACATCAAGTACATCTGCAGCTTGAAGTGCCCAATATACAAGCCATGGTTGAGCACAATAAAGACCTTGTGAAGACTCTGCTATATCCATAAGAGAATATTGCACATATTTTGAATGTAACTCACGACATAATTTTGAATTAATACCGATATTATTATTATTATTATTATTATTTTCACTTTCATCAATAATATCTTCACTATCATTTTCCTGATCTTGCATACTCCATAACGCATAAACCTCTGGATTATACCTTCTTAAAAATCGTAAAAGACTCAGCTCCACCTCACGTTGCGCTAACGTCGTTGCCGTCGCCTTAGGCAGAGCTTCCATATTATATTTAGAACTAAAAATGATTTCCTTTACTCTCTATTTTTTTTCTACTAGCCTCAAAATAATAATAAATAATAAAAAGAAAAAAAATGTGGGTTTTTTTTTTCTTTTGTATTATTATTTTTATTATTTACCTCTTATTTCCTTATTCGTTGTTACCTTTGCGCTCTCTAGCAAATTTTTATTGCTGACTCTACAAACACAATGGGGGGGGGAAAAAAAAGAGGGGGGAAATAAATACAGACACACACACACAGAAAAAAAGAAAAAAAAAAAAAAAAGATCACTATCACAAAGATCAACTTATACCCTGAGCTTCTCAAATACAAAATACTTCACTATATGCAGAACATTTCTTTGGAAACTAACAAAAGAATTCCCCTTTATCTTTATTATTATTATTATTTTTTTCTCCCCCCTTTCCGGGTTTCTTGCCTTTTATCTTCCTATACAAAAATTACTACTATTACTATTACTATTACTACTACTAATTATTCTTTATTACTGGGATTAGTAGGCTTTGATGCTAGATCTTTCTCATGCCATTCCTGCCTTTCTCGAGTCTGCACATTAGTGCTGGAAGGCCAATATGATGACATCCTTGTAGTAGACATTTCAATATCTGTTCCACCCCACCTGAATTCATTCCTGCTAACTCCAACCCCTTCATCGGTGACTTCTAGTTCCCGATTATATCTACTACCTAAATGTTGTTGTTGTTGTTGTTGTTGTCGCTGTGCTGACGTTGATGTACCCCCCATTACACGCCGCACGAGCACCGATCGTTCCTTTTCTTTTCGTCGATCACGTATAAAGAGCCACAGAAGAATACCACATATAAGTGATACAACAATAAGTATCAGTATTATACCTAAAACTTTCGTAGTGACATTATTCATTAACACAACTTGTGTAAAGGAGGGATTTACCTCCCCTGGAATAAAAATTGCAGGATCAGTAGTCTGCAAAACTGGAGCCGTTGCTAAAGAGTGAAGTGAATTATAATCAAGTTTTAATACTGCACTTACATCAGCGACAGCCACTCCGTACCTTACAAGTGTGTAGTTAGCACCTGAAGTAGGTAAACCACCGTAGCGACAATATGATCCAAGATTTACAGTTGTATTACTCCACCAACAATATTCTAATAACTCAAGTTGTGATGAATCCTTAAATTCTCCATTTGACAAAGTTAAAAGAATCAGCATCATAGAATTCAAAAAATTATCGGCAGAGAAATACTCAGGAGATCCAGAAAAAATACAAACAAATATTTGAGAAAATATATTTTTCACCATTTTATCATTATTAGGAATTTCTCCTACTACTTTGACTGGCCACCATCCTAGTATAAAAGAAATTAAAATAATAAAAATACTAAACCGAAATATCTCATTTAAAAAACAGCTATTAACATATTTCCAAGTCAATTGCATTTTTTTAAAGTCAAAATAATATCTTCATGAAAAAAAAAAAAAAAAAAGAACAAGAAAAAAAAATTAAAGTAATAATACAAAAGCATAAAAAAAAAAAAAAAAAAAGAAACATGAACTCGAGCAATACTAAGGAAAGGCCCCTCAAAAAAGAAAAAACAGAAGAATTATACACAACGCCCTACACGTATACGCCCTCGACGTTTCAATGCTAAAAACAAAAGAAATACCAAGAGAGGGGGTAGAAGCACTAACCAAGGGTATTCAATTCCTCTCTCACCAATAGCATTATTCTTTGGTTTTAGCTGTGCT
>JASANY010000708.1:0-25370 GCA_030849755.1 Trypanosoma avium
TTTTATTTTATTTTAAGAGTGATGGGACGCCTGCCACGGCCCCCGCCCCTCTTACGCAGGAGACAATTTAGTCCGCGGCCGCCCCCCCGCACAGCAGCCCAGGAGGCCCCACCACAAGTAAGGGAGGCCTCAGGCAGAGATGAGGGCAGGGGCAGGGGCAGGGGTGGGGGGCTGGCCGCCAGGCTGCGGGGGGTGGTGGCCGCCGCCCACAGAACTGAAGAGGAGGAGGAGGAGGAAGTTATAACAGTGCCACCACCACCACCACCACCACCACCAGGGAAGAGTTCATTGATTGCAGAGACAACAACAACAACAACCCCAGTAGTGATGGAGGCTCCATGTGATGCGGACTCCTCTTCTAGTGTAACTCCTAAAGGGGGTACTATATCGTTTCCCATAACTACAGTGAATGATAAGACGGAGGAGGATACTATTGTTGTAAATACTATTAGTAGTAGTAATAATAATGATATGCTTAATACTTCAATAGAGAGTAAAGTGACACATTCTAGGATGGTTAAAAAGTTTCGAGACACTATACGGGATAATAATTATGTAATTTCCCCTACTTCAAAAGTTTTAAATTTTCCAGAGCGTCCTTGCATAGTTTTTGATACTAGTTCTCTATTATTAATATCTGCAAAACAGTTTGAGAAATTAATTGAACTTTTTATAGTACATATACCTCTTGTTGTTCAGCATGAATTTTGTAGCATTCAACGTGCTTTTACTTTAGGTGCAGTTAAAAATTTTAGTAATATCAGTGGAGACTGCTCTGAAATATCTTTATGGATAAATGGTTCACGTTCTCATCATAATTTGCATTTACAGGAAAAAGAGTTTTCAAACTTTTTTAATAATACGAATGCAATTTGTAACGATGATTCTGTTGTGCTTTTTGCTTTATACTTAAATGAAGAAACTGATTTTTCTGTAAGTCTTTTGAGTGAAGATAAATTTTTATTATTAAAAGCAAAAAATGAAAAGCTTAAGGCTCATAATCTTCATAGTTTTTTTGCTTTTTTTTTTCGTAAATTGCTTGTAAAATGAGAGAGTAAGACAACTTTTAAAAATAAAATATAATTATATGTTTTTCTCCTTTTTTTTTTTTTTAGGAGTCTTTACTTTATTATTATTATTATTTTTTTTTTTTATTGTACCTGTTGTCGATATTATTGCGATTTTTGTTCTTTTTATTATTATTTTCTTTTTTCCCCCTTAAAAAAAAAAAAAAAATTTAAAGCAGAAACGTGGAGTAAGGTTTGAGAGTTTTTATTCACATAAATATGAAGTTACCTTTATTACCAATATATATAGATTACTTTCGTAATCCTTACGGTTTATCAGATGCAGGATATTTAATATCACATTTTCACTCAGATCATATGAAAGGTCTTTCAAGTTCATGGAATGCAGGAACAATTATATGTGATAAAGTAACAAAAGAACTACTTATTCAAAAATATGGTACAAATTTGTCTCGTTATTTAAAATCTTTACCTTTATTTGAACCTATACCTTTACTAAGAACAACAACAACAACAATTTTTCCTTATGATAATGTAGAAGAATCAGAAAATAAAGGAGAAAATGTAATAAATAATAATGCTAATAATTTAAGTAATAGTAATACTGATGAAGAAGTTATAATACTTTATTTACTTCCTGCTTTTCATATTCCTGGTAGTGTTATGTTCTTTTTTGAAACTCCATTTGGTAATATTTTGTATACAGGTGATTTTAAATATGATGATATAGCAAGAAGTGTTCTTAATCCTTTTTTTGCCAAACATAAAGTAGATCATATATATGTTGATGATACTTGGTTACATCTTGGAATTCGAGAAACATCTTTAGTACCTTATAAAAATAAAACAGGTACACAAATACTTTGTAAATTGTTATCTGAAAATGAACTTCAAGAAGCTATTGAGGCAGTTGGACGTCGTATGGATGCAAGAGTACGTGACTTTAAAAAAAATGAAAAAGAAACTAGAGAAACAAATAAAGGACCATATGTTTTGAGGGTATGCTTACATAATCAATTTGGTAAAGAACACTTATTACAACGTCTTGCTGCTCGTCTTGGTACTAAAGTTATTGTAGATGATGCAAGATATGAACGTTTACGTCTTCTTGAAAAATTTAATAAAGAAATTGGAGAATTTGATACAAGATTTTGTATTAATCTTAATTTTTTTGAACCATTTGGAAATAGTAATATATTTCCTAGAATTGAAGTTGTTCCTTCACTTAAGTACATTACTCCTGAAGAATTACGAGATGCGGCTATAATGAATAATGATACCCCACATTATGGAATTGTAATGTCTGGATGGGCAAGACTTCAAGAACGTAATAATAATAATAATAATGATGATACGAGTATTATTTGGCAAATACCTACTACACAACACTGTAAACCACAAGATATAATAGATTTTATAGCTATGTTAAGACCAATGTCTATTACACCTTTACATTTTAAACCGTGTCGTGGTGAAGTAATAATGCAGAGACTTGGATCATATTTAAGAAGACCATATTTTAATCAATTTTTAACAGCTTCAGATCATATACAATATAATATGAAAGATTGGAAATTATGTTTGATAATGTCACCAGAGGATAATGTAGAATCTCTAATTAAACCTAATAAAAAAAAACATGGTATTTGTATTAATGTACCTTTAACGTTAAGTTCTCCTAAAAATTTGGGTTCTGATTCAGCCCCAAAGAAACGATTAAGATTTGAAATAGAAGAAGAAGTAAAAGAAAAAGAAGTGAATAAACCAAATGATAACTCTTCTTCTAGAAATAATTGTAATATATATCTTAATAAATCTCCTAATGCTTTATCCCTTTCACAGTTGGCAGATCTTCTGGGCCTTTAAGAGAAAATTTTATTTGGAATTTTTTATTGGGTTTCCCCTCTCCCCTCTTGTTTACACTAAGAATCGCAATAAAACCGTTTTTTTTTTTTTTTTTTTTTGTAATACATGCCATAGAGCTCGAATAATAAATAAATATATATATATATATATATATGCTCATACACAAATAAAAGACAAAAAAAAAAAAGTTATCTTTCTACATTGACATTTTTATTTTCTCAAGTATAAGTTTCTCTAAGTAATCCTTTTTTTTTTTTTTCCTAAACTTCCTCACTATTATCTTTTCCTTTCTTTCTCTTGTTTTTTCTTTTTTCAGCACTAGATCTTCACTTTCTTACAAAAGTGCCCTCCCCATCAGCTCGCCCTCTTTTAGACACACCCACAGAAGAAAACGAAAAATAAAATAAATATTGATAAATTAATGGCGGAGGAAAAGACAGGGAATGAGTTAATGGAGATTGAGGAGGTCGCGGTCTCCGACGGCGGCGCCGCCCGCTTCGCCCCGGTGGAGGTGCAGAGCGGCGAGGAGAAGTATGATGTTGTTTGGCAGGAAACTGCGAAGCTCCTGCGGTTTGATGAGGGGGAGAATCAGTGGAAGGAGCGGGGGCAGGGGACGGCCAAAATACTCCGCCGCAAGGATGACCCGGGGCGGCACACGTTTGTGTTTCGCCGCGAGGGGATTGGGAAGTTAGCGGCCCAGCATTATTTATTAAAATCGATGCAAGTGAAGGCGCACCCTAAGAATGAGAAGGCCCTGCTATGGATGGCCCATAAAGACTACGCCGATGACGAGGAGGGATACCCGGAGAATTTTGTGATGCGATTGGGGTCTAAAGAGTTGGCGGAGAAAGCCCTCAAGGCATTTAAAGATGCCATCGCAGCTTCTTCTGTATAAAAACTGGGAAGGAAAAAAATTTAGGCGATGGAAATGAAGAGAAAAAAAAAAACTTAACCTGCATCATATTACATAAAATATCTGCAACGATGTGTGGAATTCTCTTTTTTTATTCTTTCTTTAATTGGTGAGTTTTTTTTTTTTTTTTGCTCTTTTTTTTTTTCCTTTTTTGTGCTCTACTATTGCTTCAAGATACAAAAAAAGAAAGGAAAATGAGACACAGAGAAAAAGAGAAAGAGAAGTTATTATGTCGTGAAAAAGTAAACGGAAGCAGCAGTAAAAAAAAAAAAAAAAAAAAAAAAAAAAGATAAAGGAGGGTGTTCAGGGAGGAATTGAAGTAAGGCGAGGAGAGTGCCAATTCATTTTAATTATTAATTATTATTATTTACGTAATGGCCTCAAGCTCGCAGAGAAGAAATAAAAAAGGAAAGATTAGAAAGGGGAAAAAAGTAAAAAAAAAAAAAACAGGATGGAAAATAAAAATTTAAACAGTGTGAAACATCTGTATATATATATTTTTTTTTATTATTATTATTTTCCTTTTTGCTCATTTTCAATATATTTCTCTCAATTTCACTTGTTCCTCGGTTTTATATATTTTATTTATCTGCTTTTCGGATAGGCAAAGAGTTGTACCTCTGCTGCCGTCTAAAAGTATACAAATAAAACACCCGAAAACAAAAAAAGAAAATGCTATTTATTTAAGAGGATGGGATAAGGGGTAAGAGATAATTTTTTTTATTTTTATTTTTCTTATTTATTTATTTATTTTTTGCTTTGTTTTCCCCCTTTTTTTTTTCTATTTTTATAAATTCAATAACTACTTAGAAAGTTAAACTTACTCTGTTTATTTCTATTTCTCAGGGAGAAAGAGATATATAGTGAGAGAGTAAAGAGAGTGTCTGTGCTTCTTTGGCGAGGTACAAATAAGAACAAAAAAAAAAAAAAAAATTAGGTCAAAAAATAAATAAATATATTATTATTATTATAGTAAATAGACAACGATGGACGACCTCAGTACACAATATTTACTTATGGCAAATGGGCCGGATGGGCAACTCCATGATCCGGCAACAGTTGTAAATTTTGTAGATCAAATGCAACTTGTAATGGAACGTAGTTCTGCTCCAAGAAAAAATTTTTTATTAGATACTACTACTCCTCGTGGTGATGTTATTATTACAGAAGCTTCCGCAATGAAACCTGGTAATGGTTGGATTACTTTACAAGTAACTGAAGGAATTCGTAGAGGAGTTCATGAGTGGTGTGTAAAGATTGAACACCAAGGTGAAACAACTGATGGAAGTGGATTAATGCTTGGTATTGTACCAAAAAGTTTCGGAAAATATGATTCTTTTATTTCTCAAGGTGGTGGATGGTGTTTGAGTCGGGCTGGTAAATTTTATGGTCACTGGCGAAGACAAGATACAAGTTCTAGTGTTGTTTTTGGTACAGGTGATCGTGTTATATTTATTTTAGATTATGAAGCTCAACGTATGACAGTACGTGTGGGGGATAAATCTGTAATTGGTGAAATAAGTAATCTTGCTCCAGAAGTATATCCTGCTGTTTCATTACATTACCGTCATCAATTTGTACGTTTTGAATATCATAAAGTTCATGATCGTCATGCTAAAAAATTAAATTGGATTGAACGTATGTCATTTCCGCATGCGAGTGTATATTTACCTCTTAATGCAGAACAATTAGAAAAAATTCCATTAGATTCTTATGTTTTTAGTCCAGTATTTGATGAACGTGAAGGACAAGGAATATTACGAAAACGTAGACAAGTTTCAGATAATATTTCTTCTAATACTATTAAAGATGAAATTAATAGTCTAACTTCTCAAGAATATGAAACATCACGTGCTACAAGTGCAAGATTAATAGTTATGATTCGAGCTATTCAAGCTGTAAGACGTTATTGTGGAGGAATTGGTGGGGTAACTCCAACAGAGGCGTTTCTTGATCGTAATATTACATCTGAAATACTGCGTAAACAGCGGCATGCTTTAGTGAGTCGTGGTATAAATTCTCATGGTGGAATGGATGCAGCATTAAATTGTGGAGCATTAGTTCTTATTCATATGTTTTCACATGCTAGTATGGATACAGAAGGAACTACAATGTTACCTTTAGTTTATAATTTACAAGAATATTTACGTGGAATTGAATTATTTAGTTTAGGAGAAGCTTCTGCTGCACCATATCATGTTGGAACTTCACTTTCTCCAGAGGTAGTTAGATTAGCAGTAGATAATGTTACTACACTTCTTGAAAAATCTCACTCTAATAGTAAAAATATTTATAATAATAATAATAATAATAATAGTAATGCTATAACAAATAATTTTAATAATTTAAGTACTACTATTGGTGTTGGACTTGAACCTGCATTAACAGAACTTCTTGTAATATTAGCTCTTCAAAGTGGAAATGTAAGTGAAGTTTTACGTTCTGTACGTTATCTTTTACGTAATCCATTATTAGAAACTTCACAAGCTACATTATTATGGTTACAAGCTAATGAATCAGCACTTACTCCTAAAAGTTATCTTCCAAATTTTAATGAAATATTTGATTCTATAGAAGAAGAAACTGAACAACTTACTCCTTTTGGACGTGAATTTACTTCTACAATTCTTTCTGTAGGTTATGATCATGGATCTATTTTTATTCATACAATTGATGGATTAAGTAAACGAAGTAGTGTAGCAAGTGCATATGTATTAGTATGTTCAACAAATGAACCAAATAATTGTTGTCCTCAATGTTCATATTCTAGTATTGCTTTTAATCAAAATGGTGGAGTTATACTATTAACAAATCGTATGATTACTGTAGGATTAGCTATTGTAATTTATAATACAGTGTTAGAAATACGTCAAAAAGTTGCTTTAACTGATATACCATCATGGCCTTTAAATTCTCGTTACATGTTAATTTCTTCTGGACCTGGAGATCGTATTTTACTTGTTTATGAAAACATAATAACAACAACAACATCAGCAGCAGCAATAAATACAACCACAATAACAACCACAAACACGACAACTGCAGCAGCTGCACCAATAACAACATCTGCTATTGATACCAATACTACATCTTCTATAAATCTTGAATTGCAAGTCTTTTCTGGTACCAATTTCCCTGAAATACAATGGAGAACCTACCTACAACCCTCCCCATTTGATAAATCTCTTACTTGTTGTGTAACTCTAAGAAAAGGAAGTGTGATTGACTTTGGTGCCCCTGAAACTTGCCTCACCACCATTGGCGGCCACGTCACAATTGAAGTTTGGATTAAAATTCTTGAAAAAGACGACGCCTCTGTTTTTTATCAACACGGCGACAGAAGTACAAGTGGGGAAGTATTTTTAGAGACCGCACGATTAGAGGGGGCGTGGCGAATTAGAGGAGGTTACAGGCATGACGCACGAGGGATGTGTGTTGTGGCAGCCCCAGTGAGTCCCGCCGCCGCCTCCCACTTCTTACACGTCTCTTTAGTGTTTGATGGGAATTGGAGATTATATTTTGAAGCAGAGGAGGTGGCCCGCACTAAGCAAGGGCCGCAGGTTTCATTAGAAACTCCAAGACAACGATGGAGTGCTGGAAATGATTGCGTTTGCCAACTCGCGGGATTACGCGTGTGGAGGTGTGGGCGCACCTCACGAGAGATTGCAAGGGATGCGTGTCGAGTGTTAACTGGGGAGGAGCCGGGGTTATTATGTCAATACTTTTTTAATGAGCAAAATGGAAATGTAGTGTTTAATCATGTTCGAAGTGGGCCTGCAGCTGGGCGACATGCTATGATACGAGGACAATTTGCTCGTGTTGCGTGTTTTGATCATCCTCTTGTAGCTGCATTACAGGATAATAGATTATCAGGTTCTTTTGTAAATAATATTAATAATACTAATAGTAATACTAGTCATAATAATACTAATATGGGTTCTTGTAATTATATTGTAAATGAACTTCCAAAATTAGAAAATACTCATATTTTTTTTGATGGTGTTCATCTTGGAATAATGGAAAAAAAAGAAAAACCTATTCCTGGTTTTACTGAAATGAAATATATTCATCAAATTATTTTTTTTAATGCTAAAACAGGAAGAAGTATACATGGAAGTTTTATATTAAGACATCGAACTAAAATGGGATTTATGGGTTGTGATCGTAGTGGACATTATTGGGAATTATTTCGTACAGGATCTCAAAATGGTACTCCTAATGAAACATCAGAACAAGAATTAATTGCTGTTGGGACTCTTTCTAGTTCTTCAGTTAGTTTACAAGATAGAGATATATTTTCATATCGTTATAATTCTGAAATAATTTCATGTGATACTCCTAAAAAAGCATCAGAAAGTATTAAAAGTAACTCAAATGAATTTTCTAATCAAAATGAAAATTTAAATAATGGACAACAATTTATAGATATTCATCAATCAAAATTAACTTTTGGTTCATTAGGATTATGGTTACTTAATCTTCTTTCTTCTTTTGCAGAAACAAGTAGTACTATATCAGATCATGAATTATTTAGTCCTCTTTTAGATGATGTAGGTGTTCGTTGTGTTCAAGAAGTTCAAATTCTATTACGTGAACATTGTCGTGCAGTAAAAGCTATGAATTCACGTCGTTCTGCTAATCTTAGAGATAGTACATCTTCTAGTGTAATTGCAACGGCATTAAAAGTTTTAATTCGTGTTATTCGTCGTGTACGTGATTTTAAATTACATCCTGATACAATTGGACTTTCTGAAGTTAGTGGAAGTGATGATTTAAGAGGTGTACTTCATGAACTTAGTATAATTCAACGTCGACGTAGTTCTTCTTATAATGAAAATATTGGGATTTCATCAAAAATGTTAACAACTGCAACTAATAATAATAATAATAAAAGTACTTCAGTAACTAATAAAAGAAAAGAATCATTAGATTCAATATCTTCACCTAATATTACACAAAAAGGAGTTAGTTTACTTGGAGTTTTAGCTGATATTATTAATGAAGCAGGATTTAATTTACCACCTGATTTAGCTATTCTTTCTCGTGTTATTATTCAAGAAGGAGTAACTCTTTTCTTTCCTAATGCAGGAGTTCGAGCAAAATTATTACAAGAAATATTAGATCGTGATCAGCAAACTATTACAAGATCTCCTGCTTTAAATGTTTTATTAGATGCTATTGTAAAAAGTTTTACAGAAATAACTTCTACATCTGCTCTTGTACGATTACCAACAGAATTTGGAATTAATAATAATAATAATAATAATAATAATAGTGATATGATAATAGATGATAAATTAGTTGTTATTAAGGCAACTCTTTCAACATTA
Source organism: Trypanosoma avium (assembly GCA_030849755.1). Classification (NCBI taxonomy): domain Eukaryota; phylum Euglenozoa; class Kinetoplastea; order Trypanosomatida; family Trypanosomatidae; genus Trypanosoma; species Trypanosoma avium. The sequence continues at coordinate 9,138 of JASANY010000708.1, forward strand.
ATGAAAGAATCTGCTCGTCAAGTAACATCTCAAATTCCAAATGAACCTAGACAACATAAATTAAGTCTTCTTACTGCTATGTCAGAAGCTATTGGTACTTTACAATTATTACTATTTAGTCAATGTGAAGGAATTGCAACTACAAATTTAAATGGAACAGGACAACAAAAAGCTATTGAAAATATTTTTTCAATTCCTCTTGCTACAAATCTTAATTTGGTTCTTATAGAATATTATGAGGAACTTTTTGATATTGCTGAAACTACATTTAAAACATTAATTCAACGTATATCTATATCTATTGGAAATGGAAATATAGAAATAAAAAATAATTCTACAATAAAAACAAAAACTTCCTCATCTGCAACGATGATAATAGATTTAGTTAGTAGTTCATTCTTAGCTTATCCATTACATACTGCAGTAACGGCAATTCCATTAATGGTAACAAGAGATAAATCTAATTGGTTTTTAAAGAAAATTAATTCTCTTCGTACACAATATCGAATACTTTTAGATTCTATTCGTAATAATAATATATTATTAAATCTTGAAACAAGTGATCGTTGGCCTCTTCCTGTTTTAGATAAAGCATTATTACTTGCATCATCTTGGGTAGCATCATTTATGTCTTTAGGTCAATTAAATTATCTTCCATTAAGAATAAATATTTCTTCTACTAATAATTCTATATCATCTGAAGATATTAATACTATTATACAAGAAATTTGTGATCATCCTTTATTATCAGCTGGTTTACGTCAAACAAAATCAAGTACAAATAATAATAATAATAATAATAATAATAATAATGATTTATCTATTATAGAAAAATTACAAAAACAAAGAGTAACATGGGAGGAAGTTGCTAAAAAAAAAGATCCTATTGCATCAAAAATACCAGTAGAAGTTGCAAATGCAATATCACTTGCAACTATTGCAGTTGTTTATTTAAGTGGAATTCGTCTAAATCGTTTAACAGAGAAGGAATGTATTCAATTACTTGCTGAAACATTATTAAAATTAAAAAGTACTAGGAATGAACTTTTAAATCTTCGTTCTAAAAATCCTACAGAATTTAATAATCTTGTACATGATGTACAAGAGCGTTGTAAATTTTTATTACTTTTTCAAAAAGTATCTGAATCAGAATGTATTAGAATGTCATCATTATTTCTTGCTCGTACTTTTACAGATAAAATTTTAAGTAATAATAATAATAATAACAATAATAAATCTAAAGGTTATAGATGGAGAAAAGCAAAATTAATTTTAAGATTTCAACGTTTATATCATGAATCTCTTATAAATGGATGGTCTTCTATTCAAATTGATGCTTCTGTAAAATTAGTAGAACGTATTATACTTTTACCAGAGTTAACTGTAAATAAAATAAAAACTGCTATTGAAGTTAGAGAGGCAACAGCCCTTGAAAGGCTTTATGGACTTCAACATATGTTAACTTTATTTGAAACTGATACAATATCTGCAACTAAAGTTGCTTCTTTACTTTTTGGTGGGGCAGTAGGATCACGATTACAATTTGAAGTTGGAATTTATGCTTCTTCAGATTTAACAAGAAGTATAATTCGTCAAACTATGTATGATATTATTTATCATTTACGTGATGCTACTTCATTATCTTTTAAATCTTCTATAATAAAGATAAATAATGAAAATAATACTACAAAAAATAATAAAATAGAAGATGATAAAATTTTACCAAATATATTATCTCATTCTTCAGCTCTTTGTGAAGTTATGAATAGAAAATGGTTACCTCGTGATTTTTGTTTCTTACAAGAGTTAAAAATTTCTGAAGTGATATTTAAAGTATTTTGTAGTATATTTGATATAAATGAAAGTGAAAAACTTCGCCAGGAATTTCCTAAAGAGCGAACACGTCGATATGAGGCAAAAGGAGCTAAAAAACAGGCAATTTTAAATAATTCTGCAGGAACAAGTGAAGAAGAAATAGGTGAAATTTTACTTCAACGCACTTCACAGGAATTTGCATTAATGGAATCTTTAAATTGTTTAAAATCATTAGGATTACAATGTGCAATAATATTAAGTGATAATACTGTAGCACCTAATGAAAGACGTGGATGTATTCTTTTTCTTAATCAATTATTTGGTGTTTTTGAAGAAGAATTACATTTTTGTTTAAATTATACAATTCATCTTTATTCTGCTGGGCAAGATAGAGTATTAGAACAGGTAAGTCTATTATGTACACTTATTAGTACTATTATAAAAGCATTACCAAAAAAATATTTATGTAGTGACAAAATTTCTTCTAAAGGAGCTTTATTAGCTTTTCGTTTATGTGTTTTAGCAAAAATATTATCAACAAGTATAACAACTAATACAAGTTCTCCTAATATTGTAGATATTTGTATTAGTACAAGTATATTAATTTTACAACATTGTCATCCAAATAGTGTAAATTATTTATTTACTGATAGTGAAATTATGGAAATGACTCTTCAAACAATTCCTACAATAGAAAATGAAAATGCAACTCTTGGATTTTTATTTGCCTTTTCACTTCGTTGTGTTTCTTGTGGATGTAGTGGTTTAACAGAAACTGGTTTACGTTGTGTTGATTCTTTACATACTCTTATATGTAATTCACCTTGGGATGAGAATTTTAGTAAATTACATAAAATATTTCAACATGATCTTTTAATAACAACTTCTATAATTACAACAACAAATGCTTTAGAAGATGAAGAAATTGCAAAAGCTAATACTATTCGATTACTTGTTTGGATTTATACTATAGGAGGTTTACCAACAAGTGTTTTAGGTTTAGGTAAAAAAGTAAAAATGAGTGTAGATGATGCACTTACTACAACAGAATTTGCTTATATTGTAGATTATTCAACACAATTAAATATCGCCACAGTTCTTCCTACTTCTTCATCTTCTTTAGTAGAAGAAAGAGAAATTTTACTTGATAGTCTTATAAATGCTTCACAAAATGAAGTTACATTACCAAAAGTAGATATACTTTTTCTTTTTTTAATTCCAGCACTAGAACATTTTTTTAATTCTTCATTAAAATTAAATTATTCTCCACTTATATGGGCTATAATTGCAGGAATTTTACGTATTACATTATCTATTTTAAATGAAAATCCATCTGCAAGTCAAACTTTACTTGATAAATATATTATTAGTCATATAGATAATTTTGCATTTCGTGTATCTGCTAAAAATCCATTACCACTTCCATATTTATATGAACTTTGTCCTATTATAATACAACAATTATTACAATGTCCTCGTCGAATTCCCTATGATGCTGTGATTCCTTCTTCTTCTTCAGCACAATTAAGTTTACAAAATTCACCTTCAAGTATTATTTATAGTCAACCTTCTTTAAGTAATGAACTTCATCGTCTTTTACCTTTTGGAGCTGCTACCCCACTTCCACCTACAATGTTTAATGGAATTCCTGCTATGAGTAATTCTATTGTATCTAGATCAGATTCTGATAATAATAATAATAATAATAATAATATAAGTACAGGTATATTACATTCTCTTTCTCGTCTTCCCCAGGCACATTCTTCATTATGTTTAACTCCCTCTGTTTTATGTTTTAGTGGAACAAAAGAAACATTAGGGGGAACTTTAACAGTTAAATCTACAGGAAGAAAATGTTGTATTCCTGTTTGGACAGATGGGGTAACATTGGAAGCAAGTATTTTATTATATGATCGTCTTTTTCCAGAACTTGGAGAAGATTTTGTAATACCTTCTTCATGGCAAAGACCAAATATTTATTTTAATCTTTTTTCTTTATATGATAAATCAAATATGGATACCTTACCTATACTTCGTTTATTATTAACAGAAAATAGTGTAGAATGTATATTAGAAAATTCTAAAGGATCTACTACTATTGTATCTACAAAATTATTACGTGAAGATTGGGATCATTGGATTCATCTCTCTTTAGTATTAGAAAGTAAAACTATTACACTTTATAAAGATGGTATAGGTTCTACAGCAATTTTACCTAAATTAATAGGATCTCGTTTAGAAGTTCTTTTACGTGAAGGAGGTGTAGATAGATTAGTTCTTGGAAATGATAATAGTTATAATGAAATGAATGATAAAAGTAATAGTAATTGTAATTTTGGAATAATTGATGGTATGATTGTAGCTATAGATAGTATTAGAATATGGGGATGTGCTAGAACTCTTAAATCACAACGAACTACTGCAGATTTTGTAGCACGTGAGCAAACATTACCTGTTATTAGTATTACTGAAAATAATTCGCATTGTACTTTTAGATTTTCAGAAGCTACAGGTAGTGAAACACTTTCAGAAAATAAAGAATTTATTGGAATATTACGTGGAGAGGCAAGATGGACACCTTTTCCTGTTTTTTCTGGTACAGTTAATTTAGATAAACCTCTACGATATGATCTTACTACGCCTGCAGAACTTCCTTTATTTATTCCTCGTCATGAATTTGAAACTTTTTTTGCAGCTTTAGATCGTTTACATTTATTAAGAGTTGGAAGTGAATTTTTACAAAGTCTTTGTGCTCATTTAAGTCGACAATGTGTTGTAGCAGCTATTCGTCAAGTTGTTTCACCTGGATATCGTGTTTTAGTAGTAGAAAAACAACGTGAAAAGATTAAAAATGATGTTAATAATAAAGTTGAAATTAAAAATAATTCATCATCTTTATTAGTATCTAATTCTTCTTTAGTTAATATTGTTGAACCACAACATATAATTGCAAGTACAGATATTATACAACATCTTATTAATTTACTTCGTTATAATGATACAGGATCTATTAAAGAAGAAACATTACAAGTAGTTTCAGAATTTATTAAGTTATGGTTTAATTCTATTAATTCTGAAAAACAGTTAAAAACTAGTTTTAGAGAAGCTGCATTTGCTATAAGTGAAGCGTTACATGATGAATTAGAATCTTTTTGTATAGAACTTCCACCTCTTTCATATGTAACAGAAATTCAACTTGTTCCAATTGCATCTATTAATGGACCTGGTACTACTATTTCTTTTGATGTAAATAGTAGAGGTATAGAACATATGACATTTTTAAGAGATAGAAAACAAAAAGTACTTCTTGCTAAATATCCTGATGCACAAGGTGGATGGCCTGAATTAGAAATTCCAAATGATAATCTTTGGTTTTATGCTAAACCAATTATTAATACTCGTTCTATTGCACCTTCTTTTACAGTTTCTGCACGTTCACTTAAACCTCTTATTGCATGTAGTTTATTTGGTTCACTTCGTAAAATTTTAACAATAAATTCTAAATATCATTGTGGTTTACCATATTTTTTAAATACTCCTTTTATTTCATTATTAACTGTACGTTCAGGAACAACAAAGTGTGCTGCATTACCTGCTAGTCGTTTATTAACATCTATATTTGAATTATGGCGAGAATTACCTCATTTTGCTCCACATGATCAAAGTCCTTTAAAAATTATGTTAGCACATCTTAATGTTCCATTAATGGCTATTTTACATCGTGGACAAATATCACCTAGTGGTCCTCCTTTAATTTCTCCTGCATTTGGACATTATAATTTAAATATTCAAGCTGCATTTGAAATTCTTGTAGCGGCTATAAATTTAGAAGCAGCATGGAAAAATATTCGTCATGATCAATGTACACGACATCGTTGGAAACGTTTATATAAACTTTGGGAAAATTCTATAGGTTTTGGTATTCCTTCTATTCCATTACCTCATTTTTTTTCTTCTGATTCCTTATCATCATCTTCTTGTAATATTACTTCTGTCGTTACAAATGCTATTTCCTCATCTAATATAATGAATACCAATACTATAAAAGAATCTGGAATGCAAGAGAGAGGATATGTAAAATTAGTTCCATTACCTTCTTCAGGTTCTCCAATGCAACATAGACCTAAACCTACAATATTTCAACGAGGTAATGGAGTTTGGTTTGCAAATTGCGATCGAGGATCCCTATCAGCGCGTAGCAGTGTTGGATTTAAACGTGGGCGTTTTTATTTTGAAGTTCGAATTCCTGCGAATGGTGAAGCTATTTCTGTTGGAGTTGTAACAGAGCGAGCCCAGCAGCAATCTGTGTTAGCGCCTAGAGGCCTGGGGCATGATGGGGAATCTTGGGGATTTGAAAGTGCACAAATGTGTCGATTTTATCACGGATTTCGACACGAATTTGCTGTACGAACAAAATGGAAAGGATTAGATGTTATTGGAATTCTTATAGATCTTGAGGCGGAAACGCTAGCGTGTATACATGATGATCGTCAAGTAAGTTTATTTGATAATTTAAAAACAAATCGTGGAAATGGGACATCGGCTTCTTTTTTTCCTGCAGTTTCTTTTGGAACTAGTGGAGTAGATGTTAATTTTGGTGCGGCACCATTTGCATCTAGTTTACCTGTTGGTTTTCTTCCTGTAGATCCTTCAAATTATATGGCTTCTCCAACTTCTAAACTTTGGATGTTATTAGCAGCTGTTAATGTTGGTGAAGCTATTTCTAATGGAAATAATAATAATAATAATAATAATAATGATAATATAACATTAAAAGAAAGCAAACAACTTCCATATTTTTTTGAAAATGCTATTACTAGTTCTATGCTGTATCAAAAAGGACGCAGTGGCCCATTCCATGTTACCCTCCTCCCATGTGATAATAAAACTAAAATGTCTACTTTACACACTGGTGAAGTTCGTGCGGAGGAGGATCCTTGTTTTGTGCGAGGGAGTGTTTGTGTTCGAGAGGGTCGCTGGTATTATGAAATTGTTTTACGTGGGGATTCTTTAGTAAGTGTTGGCTGGGCCACAGCTAATTCTGCTAGTGATTGGTCTAGAACAAAATCATTAGGAGATGATGAGGAGTCGTGGGTATTGGAAGGAAGCCGCACCATCGCCCGTCATAATAAACATCAAAGAAGTATTGGAGGACAAGTCTGGAAGCATGGAGATATTATTGGATGTATGATTGATTGTAATGTTGGAAATATTGCCTATAGTGTAAATGGAATTCCAATACGAGAAATACATGATACGAATGGAGATGGGGTGTTATTTACAGGAGTAAATTGTGTAAATGGGATGATTCCAGTAATTGGAGTAGATCCAAAGAATACTGTGGCAATATATTTTCGCGATGATGAATTATCATTTCATCCGCGTGGGTATCGTGCGTTGGGAACTGTAACGCCTCTTCGAATGGCATTAGAACAACAGTATTGTATAGGTGAAAAAGATGTAAAGCATAATCAAGATTATAAAGGAAATAATGGTCCTTTTTTTTCTCCTTTATTGGCGAAACATTTACTTTCATCATTAACGGCATTAACGGAATTAAATTTTATGAATCTTTCAGCATATTGTTTAGAAGATATTTTAAATAAAAATATTAATACTATACTTTTTGAAAAATTTAAAGGATATAATAATGCTATGAGACTTCTTATAATATTACAAAATCTTACTAGTTTAACAGAATGTATGATTCCTTATGCTCATGCTGCTTTAATTTCTGGAGAATATGATTCTTTTTTATCAGGTCCTATTTCTAAATCTCTTCGTAATTTTCGTGAATATATGCTTCCTGCAGTAGCTCTTCGTCTTCTTCATATTTTTACTGTTCATACAAATTGTATTACAGAAAATGTCAAATTAACTTTAAATCGTAGAAAAGCATTATCTATTGTAAATGATATGACTATTCCTACTGTTGAACGTTTACGTGGAAGTCTTTTTGGACAAGTTTATCAACTTCTTCATGAAAAAAATATTTCTTTCTTTTGTACAAATAAAAAATTATGGTCTGTTAACTTTTTAGGAGAAGGTGCAGATGATATAGGTGGTCCTTATCGTGAAAGTATTACACAACTTTGTTCAGAATTAATGAGTTCAGCTCTTCCTTTATTTATACCAAGTCCTAATCAAGTAAATGATATTGGTGAATCACGTGAAATTTTTGTAGTTCAACCTATTTTAAATCCTCCTGTACGACTTACAATGTATCATTTTTTTGGTCGTCTTATTGCTGGGTGTTTACGAAGTGCGGAGCCTCTTCCAATTTATCTTCCTAGTCGTATTTGGAAAGTTTTAGTTGGAATTCCTGTGGATATAACAGATCTTGCTATGGTAGATAAAGCAGCATTACAATCGTATCAATATATAAGACAACTTATATGTAGCAATGATGAAGAAGATAATGTAACAAGTGATAAAGAAATTTCAGAACTTTGCCCAGGTGGGTTTTCTATTATAGATGATGCAGGAATTGAACAAGAATTATTTCCTGGTGGTAAAGGAATTCCTGTTGCAAAACATAATGTTAATATTTTTTTAGATATGGTATTACAATTTAAACTTCATACTATGGGATATGCCCAAATTAAAGCTATAGCAGATGGTTTTCATCAAGTTATTCCAGTTTCTGCTGTTTCTTTATTAAAATGGTATGAACTTGAACAAGTTGTGTGTGGACAACCTGATTATGATTCAGATGCTTTATTAGATGCTGCTCGCTATGAAGGAATTACTCCTAATGATACAAGTATAAAATATCTTCGTCAAGTTTTAAGAGAATTTTCAAGGCATGAAAGGGCCCTTTTTATGCGTTTTGTAAGTGGAAGAGAAAGACTTCCTTCTGGTGTTCGTTTAAAGTTAATGCCAGATACTCATTCTAGAGTTTCAAGAGATGAAAGTTTAAATAATAATAATAATAATAATAATAATAATGGTGGTAATGAAGATGAAAATACTAATAATACTAGTAATAATAATAATACTGGTGGTGGGGGAAATAGTAGTGTAACAGAAATATATGATGATAATAGACTCCCTCATGCTTCTACATGTTTTTATTGGCTTTCTCTTCCAAAGTATAGTTCTGTTGAGGTAATGAGGGAGAAATTACTTTTTGCAATTCAACAATGTCTTGATATTGATGCAGATTTTGTTGTACGTGAAAATATAAATCCAGATGAGGAGGAGGAACCTATGTTAGCTGTGAATGTGGATGAGGATGAAGAGTTTGAAGACTTTTCGCATCTTCGGTAATTCTTTGCTTTTCTTTTCTTTGTTTGTTATAATTGATATTTTATTTATATTTTATTTATGAATTACATGCTTTCCTCCCCCTCTCTCTCTCTCTTCTATGGCATTTTTTATTTTATTTTTATTTTTATTTTTTTTTGTTTTCTAAATATTTGCCGTGCTTTTTTTTTTTTTATATCTGACCATTTTTTTTTTTTTTTTTTCATTGCCTATCTATCTCTCTCTTTTTGATGAAAAATGATTATTATTAAAAAAAAAAGAAAAAAAAAACATATTTTACTTTTTTTTTCTATTCTTAATTTAATTATTGTTTCAAATGTACTTTTTTTTTTTTCTCTTTTTTTTTTTTTTTGTCTTTCCCAACATTAAAAAAAAAAAAAAAAACATTATATATACAGATATATTAAAGTATAATCTTTATTATTATTATTATTATTTTCTATTTATAAATATGTCCTATCCACCACCACCTCCTGGTGGATATTACCCCCAACAACCCCCACCTCCTAATTCATATTATCCAATGCAACAAACATTTTCAACTCCACTACCTCCTAATAATAATATGTATGCAAATCAAACAATTCAACAACCAATTCAACAACAACAAATATATCCTTCACCTCTTGGAGATAATGCACAATTATATAATTGGTTTCAATCTGTGGATCAATCTCGTAATGGTCGCATTAGTGTTCCAGACCTTAATACCGCGTTAGCATCAGCTGGAATGAAATTTAGTTTTGCTACAACAGAAAGATTATTAGCAATGTATGACTCTGATTTTGATGGAGAAATTAATTATAATGAATTTCAAGCCGTGTATGGGTTTATTCAAAATATGCAAAGTGGATTTCAAGCAAGAGACACGAGTAGAGATGGGAGACTTGATGGTAATGAAGTTCGCATTGCATTACGCTCGCATGGATATAATATAGAAGATGCAACATTTCAAACATTAATGCGAAAATTTGATCGACAAAAACAAGGAAGTCTTGCATTTGATGATTATATTGAATTATCTATTTTTATGGGAAATGCCGCTAATGTGTTTCGTACTCGTGATAATGGAAGTGGGCTTGCAACATTTAACTTTGATAATTTTCTAGCAGCTGGAGTTTCCTTATTATAAATAAGGAAATAAGAGGGAAGTTTTTTCCTTCTTTTTTTTTTTAAAAGGAAGGAAATTAGGGAATTTTATTATTTTTAATTGGGAGGAGGGAATAAAGAAAAAAATTCTTATGAAATAAAAAGAGCCACAAAATACAATACAAAATATTTTGAATTATGTAATACTGATAAAAATATATATATATAAAGAAGTGCCATTTTTTTTATTTTTAATTATATATGAAAACTCATTAGTTATATTGTTTCTTTTTTTTTTTTTTTCCTTGTTTGTATGTTTACCCCCCTTTTTTTTTTGAGGGGGGAGGGGGACAATATGTGAGTTATTATTATTATTAGTATTCTGAATTTTTTTTTTTTTTAATAATAGTAATTTTTTTTTTTTTTTTTTTTCCCCCCCTTCAAATAATTGTATCTAATTTCGAAATGTACTATGTAATGATCACCTTGTCTTTTTCTATTCTTACTTTATTCTTTGAAGGTTAGTGGAAGAAGAAGAAGAACAAACAAAAGACATTTGCGCAGAATATTAATTTTTGTAGATTAAAAAAATAATAATATAATATAAAAAAATAATATAAATAATAAATAAATATATATATATATATATATATATCACTCTTTTATTTTATTTTTCTTATTTTTTTTGCCCTTTATTGTTTTTAATGCGCTCCATGTCTGCTACTCCCAGTAACACGCGGCGGCGAAGTATTATTAATTCTGCTCGAAATAGATTATATTCTATTGGTCAAGTAAATATAAATCCTTCATCTGAAGTTTACACAAGTAAAAGTCCTCAAGGTTCATTTGGTGAAATTGTACTTGTAGAACAACGACAATCTTCTGTTAGTTCTTTTTCAAAAAATTTATTACCAGAAGAAATGCGATTATTAGATTTAATTGAATTAGGATTTTCAAGCCCAGGAAATATTACATTATTAAAAATATCACAACCCCCAGTTCAGGCAAATTATCCTTTTAATATTCATGAACGTCATACACCTTTTATACCAGGAGATGCTGTGGGATTAAAATTAACTCAAAATTCATTTAAAATTTGTTTTGCTCGTGTTGAAGATTTAAAAGCGATGCATGCACTTCAAAGAAAGAATGAAAGATATTCTGTTCGAACTAAAGATAAGAGAATTATTGGAGAAATTAAATATCATGATATTGGAAGAATTACATGTAGTTCTCATGCAACAGACGCACGATTATTTATTGTGAAAATTAGTGGTGTTATAGGACTTTCTGTACATATATGTTTCAGTGAAAAAATATTATGTTCTACTTTTTTAAAAATATTAATATCACATTGTCGTGGGCGGGCGGATTTATTTGATGATGTTGGAATTCTTTCTTTTGTAAGAAATTCAATTTCATTAGAACCTTCGCAGCGTCGCTCTTCCTCTTCTTATCATAATTCACGTAGACGTTCATCGAGTCAAATTCATAATGGGACAAATATATTTATTAATGAGAATGATGAGCAAGGTGAGAAGGAAAATTTAAATTATTAATTTCTTGATACAGTTATTTATTATTATTTTTACCTTTTATATGTGATTTCTTTTTTTTTTTTTTTTCATTCATAATATTATTATTATTATTATTTTTCTCTCTGTTTGTTTATTTTTTGGTTTTAGATATTTTTCTCACTTTGGACTTGTTATTTCAAGCCACTACCAATTCCCATCCTATCAAAACAAAAAAAATAAAAAATAAAAAGAAATAAAATATATATATTTTTTTTATTGTGTCTTTTTTATTGTTTTTTTTTTTTTTTTTTTCTCGTTATGGCCATCAGTTTACTTTGTTTCCCCCATCTTATTTCTCTCTCATTTATTATTATTATTTCATTTTATTTTTAATTATTATTATTATTAAGCGTTCCTTGACCCTAAACAGGGACTATACTCTTCATTCATATTAACATTTCTTCTCTCCTCTCCTAATTGGGAACATGAGATGGGGAGGAGGAAGAAAAAGAAATGTTCGGAATTTATCTCTATTTCTTTTATGAGAAGGTGAATGAGTCTATTTGACTCTTTTTTTTTTTTTTTAATCTTTTTTTTTTTGTTTCTTTATTAATTAGAAGAAAATATTTGGCTTTCTTTCTTTCTCTCCTTATTCTGACATTCTCTTTTTTTTTTTTTTCTGACTAATATTACTAGTAGCATAGTAGCTGTTATTTTTATTATTACTACTATTTTCTTGAAGAATCATTATAGTAATTAAAAATAAAACAAATTAAAAAAAAAAAAAATAATAATAATAATAATAATAATAATAACATAAAACACAAAGTAATAATAATAGTTATAATGAGTAAACCTACTCCTCACTTTTCCCGTCTAGATGCCTCTCTTCAAGAATACTATGAGGCATGTCGTGGTCACAAAAGTAATAATTATAATAGTGATAATAGTAATAGTGATATTAGTAGTAATGATACAAGTGATAGAGATTCCCCTACAGTTTGGCGATCCACTCGTCACTCCCCATTGCGAGGCACCGCCCGCCTTACTTTATATCAACAGAAAAATAATAATAAAAATAGAAATAATAATTATAATTATAATAATAGAAAAGAATTAATAGAAATTCACCGGGGGGAGGCTGCTGCTGCTGCCGCTGCCTGTCTGACTCATCCTCTTACTCTCACTCTCAATACTTGTAATAGAGAAGAAGAAAATAAAGAAAAGGAAAAAGTATATAAGAATGATAAGAATTCTAGTAATTATATTATTAGTGGTAATATTTATGGTGAATTAAATGAAGATTGTATTTTATTAGATGCCCTTTGTGCCTTGCGTCAATCACCAAATAAAAATTTTGAAACTTCAATATCAACACAGGGAAATAATAATAATAATAATAATAATAATAATAGTAGTATTAGTAGTGGACCATTAGTATGGTCCCTAAGAAAAAGAGTTGTTTCTAGTGAATTTTGGAAAAATATTTCATTTAGTTTATCTACTATTGTTGAAGCTATTATTATTGGAGCAAATGATATTGCACGGGCACAGTGGCAACTTCGATTTCTTGCATTATCACTTTCTAAAGAAGATGATGGTATTATGGAAGATGTTTTTACAGATTATTCTCAATTTTGTACAGGTGAAGAAGGTTTAATTTTAGCAGGACGTCTTGTTTTACATCGTTTTAGTGCATTTATTCAAACAATAATACAAAATATTATAAAATGGACTTTACAATTACAAGAAGAAAAAGGTAATAATTCTTTTAATGCTATGGAAAAAATTAATTTACAAAAAAATATAGAAAATAAACTTTTACCTTTACGTAGATGTATTTATTTATTGGAAAATGCATGTAATATTAATTTTAATCTAAATCAAATAAATAATTTATCTTTAAATTCAAATAATATAGATATTGCAGCTTGTGCATCTGGATTTATAGATTATTTAATTATTCGAATGAGTGCTTTACAAGATAGTAATACTATGGATCTTTATAGATTTTATATGATTCTTCTTTTACACTGTTCTTGGCCCTATGTTTTACTTATAACTTCTGCTATTTTTGGTTTTATCACAGATATTGATGCTCATTTTTGGCGTTCAAAAATTCCTCGTATATTTCGCCTTTCTTTTTCTCATATTCGCGTTGGAGAAAATGATATTAAAAAAAAAACAGGTGGTATACTTTCTACTGATATTCTTTCTCTTGTTTTATTATGTGTTGGCTATGAAAAAGTAGATTTAAATAATTATAAAAGTGAAGCCCAGCGTGAAAGTGATAGAGCACGGCGTCGAGCCTCTTTTACAGCTTTATTTTCATCTCGTAGTTTTATTCTTCGAAGTTTTATTACATTTGCTCGTCAAAAAGATCTTATTGGTTGGAGTCGAAAACGTTCCGTTGATGGAGGATTAACTCAAGAAAAAGAAAAAAAAAAAAATAATAATAATAATTTAAATAAAGGTGAATTTTGGAGAAATTCATTAAATGAATGGGAATCAGGGCGTTTTCTTCGACAAAAAGGATCTACTACAAATTGTTATACAGCTGGTGCTTTACCTCTTATTATAAGTGATAATTATGATAATAATAATAATAATAATAATAATAATAATGACAAAATTGAAAATCAATTTGCCTCATCCAAATTAGAAAATACTTCTTTTTGGGCATTAAAGGTAGAAGATAATAAAATACATCATGATTTACTTCTTGTTAATAATAATAATAGTAATAATAATAAATCAGATTCATCTATTTTAGAATTATGGTTACATACATCTTTACCAGCAGCGAGGTGGGTTACAGCTAGTTTATTAGTTCCAATTGCTCAAGTTGTACAACGACTACATCAGAGACGACTTACGGAGTTATTATCAACAACTGCATTACGTCATCGAATAGGAAATTATATTAATAATTATGATGATAGTATTATTATTAATAATAATAATAAATTACCTGATATATATATGGAACCTGATATGAATATAGTAGAAGACGAAGAAGAAGGAAGAAATGGTATAACAAGAGCACAAACAATAAAAGTAAATGCCCTAACCTTTTCTCATCAACGTGGTCAAGAAAAGTTTATAAATTTAAACTTTGGTTCTAGTGCTATTGTATTGGCTTCAAATCGTTTAATATTTCGTGATGCTGTAAAACTTATTATAGATATTGCACTTTGTCGTGATAGTGAACAGATTATACATAATTTTCTTTATCAATTATTTCAAGAACCTCATTGGTGGTATAGGCGAGATGTGGGGGAATATAATTATACTGGAACTGCTTCAAGTTTTATTTCTACTGCTTTTGCAAATGCTATTCGAGGTAAACCACTTGGTCAATTTGTTCGTCTTTCTATTCTTCCTAAAGAAACAATAGTTTCAACAATAACAACAACAACTTCTGAAGATAAAAGTAATGATTATGTTCATGATATGTTACGTACATTTGCTTCATTTCAACTTATATTTTCTTTTCCATGGGATATTGAACTTATTTTATTACCACAAAGTCTTTCAGTAGAGTGGGGAAGTGATGGATCAATACAAGAAAAATATGCTTTATACTTTTGGAAAAATCGTCGTCTTGGTGAAATTAATAATAATAATAATAAAGAAGATGGGATAGTAAATAATGAAGAAGAACAACGGCAACAGAAAAATACAATTCAAAAACGTGATAGTTGGAGTTATTGTTTTGGTTATCTTTGTTCATTACATTATGCTCAAATATCATTACGAGAGCAACGCAAACGATTACAAAGAAGAGATTTAGATACTCATAATATAATGTCTGTTTTTGGTACAACTGAAAAAGGGAAAAATCACGCAACTCGTCTTACTAGAGGACTTGGTAGTGCATATTTTGAACTTTCTTTTGCAGTAGATTCTTTATTAAGTTTTACTCAAAATACTATTAGTGTTATATCTCGTGAATTAGAAGTAGAGTTAACAAAAGTGGGTTCTGCAAGTTCTTGTATAACATTATGTCAACGACTTGATACTCTTATTTTACGTCTTTGTTGTGTATGTTTTCCAATTGAACCTCAAGAACAGCAAAATAATAATAATAATAATAGTGTTGCGCCTTCAATAGTATCTAATTCAATTCGTGAATGTATAACGGCAGTTCTTACAATAGCGTTAGATCCAGCAAATCTTCCTTTAAAATATGTAACTTCTAGAACACAGAATGCAATTGAAGCTCTTGCTGCAGTAGTACGAGCTCTTCCTATGAATTCTATTCTTAAAGAACATTTAAAACCTTTACTTGTATTATTGACTTTTAATAGATTCTATGGAGAATAATTATATTAGAATTAAAGAAGTAATTTTTTATTTATTATTATATATATGTTTTTTTTTTTTTTTTTTTTTTTTCTTTGAAGCGCGGGGTGGAGAGAAAAAATTTTAAATGTAAAGTATAATGTCATTTTATTATTTATTTTTTTTTTGGGGGGGGGGGGCCCGGGGGGGCCGGGGGGGGGGGGGGGGGGGGGGGGGGTGTGTGGGGGGGTGGGGGTGGTGG
>JASANY010000709.1:0-25674 GCA_030849755.1 Trypanosoma avium
CAAAGAACCAACAATTGGACGTTTATCTTTTCCTTGAGCACAATATGAACCTCTGCCATACTCATTCACTGGTCCTGAAGCCACATAGAGCACCATATCCGTATTTTTAATACCTGTAGTAAAGTGTTCTTCAGGCACAGTGAAATATTGGCAAGGAGTATTAGTTTTAATAGATGCAGGTACTTTCAGTGGTGCATTCAGAGGTTGCACAAGGAGACGCTCAGAATGTAATTTAATAGCTTCTGGCAGTATTATATCTGTAATGAGTTTCTTATTTTCTTCAGTGAGGACATCGTCAAGATAACATGTCCCATTCTTTCCATCAAATGTTGGGCGTTGTTCATCTTCTGTAGCATTCGTACAATACTTACTTGGGTCTTCTAAGTCCAGTGTGGAGGTAACAATTCGGAGTGGGACCCAATCATTATTTTTATTATTAATATTAGTTGTAGATACTGTGTAGGCCTGCAGAGAACTCTTTCCTTTCTTGGGTAACTCACGTATCACAGAAACAGTAGTGTGATCATTTCTTTTTATTATCTCATCATACTTACTCCCGTGCTCTGTAAAGGCAAGACACCCATTGATACAGAAAAGAAACAGGAGTGCAACAGGTATCAGAGAGTGCATTCTCAGGTGTGTGCTCATGTGTGAAATGTATTTTTGTGATATTTCTTATAAGAAAGTAGTAAGCAAGTAGAATTCTTTAAAATGATAAAGCGAAAAAAGAAAAAGAAAAAAATGTGTCAGATGTAACAGGGTGGAAAGAAAAGATTAATACTAATTCAAGAAAAAGGGGTAATTTTGTTAGTTTGCACAGTTAAGACCCAGAAATATCAGCAATGCAGATGCTTCTCAGCATAAATATGCACTTTACCCAAAGAAAAGAAATACCAAAACGACAATTACAGAAGGAGTAGATATTCCCATGAAAAAAAGAATATGAGAGTGCGTAGAAGTAATAATTAGGGAGTCACAAAGGGAAATAGTAAATTGTATGTTTGTATCTCTCTCTCTTTCTCCGCTGCACATGAATCGCCTAGGGTATCAGATAACCTATACAAGGCGGGATTAACACAGCGTCAACAAAAAGAGAAAAATGATAAAGAAATGATAGAGGGAAAAGAGAGAAGGAAAGTGAAGAAGTCATAGCAGATCTTGGTTTTATAGTCAATCGGTTTCTCGTCACAGTTTAACTCCCGACAGGGTGAGGATAGAATTGCTTTTATAATCATGTTAATGGATGCATGTGTGTCTCGCTCTGTACATGTTTATTAAAGAATATAAAAGGAAACTGGTTTGGAAATTAGTGGTAAAAGAAAATAATAACTCAGATAATAATTTTTATTATTTTCACTAATCCAATTTGTACTTACTTTTCTTACTTGTGATGAGCCGCCTTTACCCACCACATGCCCTACTTGTACTTTAGTAATTTCAATCACCTGCTCTATTACTTGTAATACTGGTAGCGATCTTCTCTCTCTTCAATTGAATAAAATTAATTAATAATCTACAGCAAGAGCTTAAGGGGCAAACATGATAAAAATAATCAAAACAAAAAAAAAAGAGAGAAAAAAAAACACAAAGAGGAATTTAACACAATTAATATAATTTTATAAGAGAAAAGATTCATGATAAAAATAAAGAAAAAAAAAAGGAAATACTCATTTTTTCCCGAAATGTTAATTTTGTAATAGAATCCAAAAAAAAAGAGTATATTTGTTTTTAATACATAATAGGCAAATTAGGGTTCCCCCTGCAAAAAAAAAAAGTTATATGCGTGTATCGTATGGTCACAATAATAATTAAAAAAAAAAAATTAAAAGAAAACACATAGCTTTCTCATAAAATGATTCAAAAGGGGAAAAAAAGTGTATATGTATATAAAAATTTGAATGGGTATAAAAAAACAAAAGTATATGAAGTTCTTCTGATTTTTTTTTTTATTCTTTATTTTTTCGGCAGTAAATAAATATTTTTTAAAAGAAAAAAGAAATAAAACAAAACATAGAGGTACAGTGAGATTCATTACTACATACGAATTTTATTTAAATGATCTCAAATAATAAAAACATTTTCTGGTTCAATTAGAGTCTCAAAAAAGCAAAAAAAAAAAGAGGGAGAATATAAATTAAAAAAAAAAAAAAAAGCAACTCCTCTCTCATTTTTTCTCGTTATAATATTACATAACAACACAACAGTTTCTCTTTGACTTTTCCTTATTACTCCCAATTACTTGACTCACTCCCTCCTCCACTCCTCTTTGTGCTTTATTAATTAAATTATCTTTTGCATTATTTATTGTTTCTCCTGCAAACTTCTGTGCCTCCGCTGCCTTCTCTCGTAATCCATTTGCCTGTGATGTACTGTTTGTAATATCTCCTTGAAGTTTTTTAATATATTCATCCAAATCACTTCGCTTCTTGGCTGCTTGTTCTTTTATTGCATCATTATTTACTTTTTGTAATAATGCCGCCTCTTCTTGTTTTTCATTTGCAACATCAATCATTCCCATTACAAGTGCGGCGGAGGCTTTTTTAGCTTCCGCAGAAATACTGCTGCTGGCCGCCTGTAATTCATTATTATTATTATTATTATTTTTATTATTAGTATGTCGAAGTTTTTCTGATAATTCATTTGCTTTTGATTTTGAAGCATCCGCCCATGCGGCCAATTGTTTTTCTGCAAAACTTGCGGCCTCATTTGCCTCACGTCGAGCTTTAATTGCAGCGGCCCACTTCTCTTTTGTGCTGTTTGTTTCATTTGTTACATTAATTTGTGATTTCTCAACTTCTGATAATATTTTAGCAGCGGCCTCTTTCTTTGCAGCATACTCACGAGTTGCGGCTGTAGCTGAGTCACGGAGTTTCGCAATTTCATCCAACATTATTGTTTTGTTTTTTTAGTGAATATATATATATATATATATTTGTAGTTGGTATTTTTGTCAGGAATCTGAAAAAAACAACAACAACAAAAAGTAGAAATAATAATAAAGAGTATAGAGGGCAAACAAAAGAAAAAAAAAAAAAGAAAAAATGGGAAGAAAAGAAAAAAAGTATGCAGAATAAAAGATATAAGAAAAGAAGAAAGATAAATAATGTATATATAAAATTACATAATAATAATAAAAAGGTAGAAAAAGAAAAAAAAGAGAGTGAATGTGCTTGTGTTCTGATCACCGTTGTAACGAGTTCAAAGAAAGAAGTAAATAAAGAAAAATATTAAATATAAACAAACATAAAAAAAGAAAGAAAATATGATGAAATAAGAGCTCATAAAAACAGTAGTTTTTCTCAAAAATAAATTTACAGACCTACATGCACACGCACGCATATAAAAATATTTCCCGTTAAATAATATATAAAAAAAAAGAAGAGGAGGAAGTAAAAAAAAAAAAAAAAAAGTAAATATATTCAGCATAAAAAAAAAAAAAAAAAAGAGACCTAAAAAACAAAGAAGTAAACAAGCACAGAAGAATAAATAATAATAATAATAATATACATTTTTTTTTTTTTTTAATAATTCGTTTTCAAACACTTTATTCTGCTTATATATATTTATATCCGTTTCTTCTTCCAATTTTATTCTTTTTAATATATATATATTCTCCTATCCCGTTCTATCTCTAATAGAAAACTTCTGAGTATTTCACTTATCATTGTATTCAGCAAAACCATATATATATATATGTACACTATTTCCTCCCACAACATACCTTAACTTCTTTTTTTTTTTCCTTATTTCGTTTTCAAAATTTATTTCTTTTTCAAAATTTATTTTTTCTTATTTCCCCTCCCCCCCCCCCTCAGTTCTCTCTCAAGCGCTATAATAAAAATGTCGATTCTTACCACCACACACTAATTCTTCATCTGATGACGATGGTGGCTCTGGACTCGTTAACCAACCTCGCCCACTACTATTATTCACACTATTTATATTAATAATATCATTATTATTAATATTATTATTATAAATATCATCTGTTGTATCCTCACGCTCAATATAATATCCATTCCCAGCAATACAACCCTCATCATCCCCACGATACGCATTTCCCTCTGCAAATATTAGTAAAGAAACAAGTAATCGTGTTTTTTTATTATATAAAAAGTAATGTTGTGAAAATAATGCACGTGCCCCCATTGGATCACAACTCGGGCACGCAAATTGAAAATATTCACACCCGTTATTAGCATCTCCTATTTGTGTTTCAAGAATTGTCCAAAATTGATTTACAGCTGGGCCACAGGCATCACTAATAGCAGCGGCACTTTGTAAAGTTATATTAACTTCTGCTTTTACTTGAGATTCACTACAAATAATAAAATCCGTTTCACGTAAAACAGAAAAGTCATAACCATCCTCGCCGTATATATTATTTAACGCAGCTACTAAGTAAACTAATCGTTCATCTATTTCTGCTGGATCACATACCTGTGTATTATTATTATTATTATTATTATTATTATTATGAGAATTATTATTATTATGAAGTAAAGAAAAAGGTGGTGGAGCTGAATGAATAGAAGAAGAATTTGATTGTGGAGCTAGTGGTGGTGTATTTGCATTTGTGTATTGTGCAATAGAAGCTGCAAGTTGTTTACGTTTGCGTGTACTTCTACAAGTAAAAGCTTCTACTCTTACAGTCATTAAACAACCCTGTGCTTCTACACCTTGTAATAGTGAATTAAGAAATTCAAAACTCTCAAGGGGTACAAAATCCATGTTGTATTCAATAATAAGGGAGAAAGAAATAATAATCTATATAATAATAATAATAATAATAATAATAATAATGAGATTATGTTTATATAGAGAGAAATGTACTTTTACAGTGTGTAGTACTATTTCCCTTTCCTTTTTTTGTTTTTTTTTTTGCTTGTGGGTTCTTGTTTCTAATCGTTTTTTTTTTTTTTTCCCTTGTCTTGTCTTTTCTTTCTGTTTTTTTTTTTTTTAATTTACACAGCAGACACAAGAATAAGAATAAATAAATATATATATATTTTTTTTTTTTTTGCGTCTATCTTTTTTTATGTGTGTGTTTGTATGCTTTTTTTTTTTTTTTATGTTTTACTATGACTGTATATGATCTATCGTATCCTAATGAGTTATAAAACCTTCAAAAAGAGAAAAGGAAAATTTTTAATATATATAAATTATTAGAATAATAAAAGGATAAACAAGGAATATGAAGAACACACAGACGAAAAAAAATAAAAAAATAAAAAACTTATGATAACGACAATAAATATGAAATTTCTATCATTTTTTTGTTAGTGGGTGGGGATTTAAAAAAAAAAAAAAATTGACACTAAAGTACATTCAATCCTACTAAGTATAAAGTGAGCTACAAAAAAAAAATAATAAATATTTTATGTTTTATATTTTGTTATTACTCACTTCTTTTTCGATTTTTTCACTGTAGTTTTTCTTTTGACTTGTGCCTTCTTTGTTCTATGAACTCTATTTACTTTAGGTTTCCGCTTTTGCCCTCGTTTTTGCTTTATTGGTAATTTCGATTTTGAAGTTTTCGAGTTTAATTTTACAGTTTCTCCTTTAACTTCCTGTTTTCTTTTTATAACTTCAGTTGTTGTTTGTGGAGTTATTGTTTTAACTACTACTTTCCTTACTTGTTTTCTTTTTGCAGGTTTTCTTTTTTTATTTCGAGAATTTCGAGTTAATTTTGTGGGAGTTTTCACTGTTGATATTTCTTCTTCTACTACTCCTGCTGTTGGAATATCTACAGAAGTTTGTAAAGTGTTATTATTATTATTATTACTTTTATTTACAGGACTTTCAGCTACATTTAAAGATTTATTATTATTATTATTATTTCTACTTCCTGTAGAAGTGCCACCTCTTCGTTTACAATTTTTCATTATTTTTATTTCCTCTCGTCCCATTGCAGAAGTCCACTCCTTTGCCTGTTCACAATAACTCTCAAATAACGAACACCCATTTGATATTTTCTTTTTTAATTCTTTACGAATATGTTCATTACGGCGGGCCGCAATTTCATATGGTTTTCTATTTAAAATAGGCATTGCTCTCCAATTACGCCGACAAGCATCTAGGAAAATAGCATCTTTTTCATAATCTGCATTTATATTTCCATATTGTTGTTGTTTTTGTTTATTATAATATATTTCTTTAGCATAAACTTCAAGAGCTTTATTAGGTAATTGTGGGGCTGGAATGTGTTCAAGTAATAACCACGGCCGTTCAATACATTCAAATAATTCACGAATACGCCTGTATTGATTATTAATTGTAATTTCTTTTTGTTTTCCTACAGCTGAAACTCTTCTTTTTAATGCGGATATTTCAGAATCTATGTGATGTAAAAGAAATCGATAGGCATCAACGGATGCCTCCTCTTGTGTTTCTTTTCCTCTATGTAATATAGTATTATTATTAGTATTATTATTATTATTATTAGTAGGAATAGAATTAGGAGTATGAATTGTAGGAATAACAGATGTAGAAGATGGGGGAATGGGAGTTCCTACAGTTATATCTATAGCACTACGATTATTATGTTGATGATGATGATTATTATTATTATTAACGGCAAAACCGTTGCGATTATTATGAGTTTCTCCTATTTTAAAATTAATATTGGCATTATTATTATTATTATTATAATTATTATTTCCACTCGCAGCGCTAATAGGGCGGGCTTTTGTTATTACAGCTCGTTTTGGTGTAAATGTTCCTTCTTTTTCTAGAAACCATTGTAAAGTTCGACGTATCATTTACTAAGATTATTATTATTATCTATAATAATACAATGTAGAAGTTACAATTCCAAATAATAATTAATTAGATAAAAAATAACAGTAACGATAATACGAAGATTTTGAGAAATGAAGAAAAAAAAAAAATCCCCCACTTTTCACATGCACCTATGAAGAAAGTGTGGGGAGAACCTTTGACGAACTTTTGTTTTTCTTCTTTAAGATGGGTTCCCCCTATTTTTTTTTTTTTTTTATATAGGGGAAGAAAGTAATAAATAAAAAGAAAGAAAAAAGAAAAACATACCTTAGAAAGAAAAAAAACAACACAAATGAGTTGCATATAAAAAAAAAAAAAAGAGATTAATCACAATAAAAAATATATATATATATATTTGTCTTGTATATACAAATGTATTAAATTCATAATAACTAAAAAGAAAAAAATAAAATAAATAAATAAATTGTCGCACCATCATCCTTTTGAGTTAACACACTACCTCCCCCTCATTACTACTATTATTATCTCCTCCTGTAAATATATTTTATTTATTTCCTTCAATTACTTCCTCCTATATTAACTCCATTAAGAGCATTATATCCTGTTACATCAGAGGAAGCTAAGGCGCGTGCTGCCTCAGTACTCCCAGGCTTATAAACATGAGAAATATCAACTTCTCCTCGTACTAATTGTGTTTCTCTAGTAAGTCGCCGCAGTCGCCGCTCTATTAATAACACACGATGTGCAAGATATAAACTCACAGCTAACATACATATAAATAATAACCAGCCCCCGGTTCCTATTAAGGCAACAATAATAGAAATAAGAAACATAAAGTCTAATCGAAACCACATGAGGGTGAGCCACTGCTGACGACTTACTTCAATAGAAGTACTCGCGATATGTAAAGTACGGGCAACAAATATAAATATAAGTGCTAGACCAGGCACAACACCTAAGAATTGCAACCAAACTGGGAAATGAAAACGGGCCCAGTTAAATGTATTCGGAAGAATAAATTGTAAAAATGATATAATTGGAGCTGCGAGGCCACAGACAACAACAGTAGCATGTAATGCATTTCCTGGTGAGGAAGAAGATGAAGAATAATAATTATCATTCATACCACTACTTTCATCATTTTCATTAATATTAATATTAATATCATTATACCCATCCGATTGAAGAGGCGTCCCTCCATTAAAAGTTGTTATATTATTAAATCTCTGCTGCTGATGATCATATATTTCTACAACAGTTTGTCGAAGTGATTCCATCACAGTTGCAGGATCTAAATCAGGAGCATCCTCTGGTGCACACTCCTCAAGTTCTATATGATCTTGTTTTAGTGTGTATAGCACTCGTGCTAGGAGAAAGTCAAAGGCAAAGTAAAAAATAAGTTCAACAGTAGCTAAGAAAAAGGCAAGAGGATCACTCATTGTAACTATAGAAATATATATATATATATATATATATTTTTACTTTTACTCCCTTTTCTTTTTCGCTGTTTTTTATTTTATTTATTTTTATTTTATTTTATTTTTATTTTTTTTGTTTTTTGATTATTATTTTTTTGTTATTATAGCTTTTTGTTTTGTTGTTTTTTTTTTTTTCGTTATTTTACTAAAATATTAAAAAGAAATTATTTATATATAGAAGAAAAAAAAAAAAAAAAAAAAAACAGTGATACTAAATGAGAAAGTAAACAATAATATTTATAAATACATTAGAAAAATAAAACAAGCAAAAAAAAAAAAGAATAATAATAAAATAACCCTTCTCCTCTTCTCCTCTTCTTCCCTTCTTCTTTTGTTTTTCTCTCTCAAAAAAAAATTCTCAAAATCATCATAATACACCAATTATTGTTTTTTTTTTCTTTTTTAAATTATTTCTCAAAGCAACTCCATCTCCGCCCCATGTCCTTCAAATAGTTTCTTTAATTTCTCCGCCTCTGCTCGTTGCATTCCTTTCACTACAACTCCAGGACACTTTTCTACTGCCGCCTTCGCCTCTTGCAAAGGTAATGCAGAGACAGCACGTAATTCTTTAATAAGTTTTATTTTATTTTCTGCTGGATATTTTTTAAGCATAACATCAAATACATTTTTTTCTGCTACTTTCTTTGCTACAGGTGCTGGAGACTCTGTTAAAGTTACAGAAGCAGAGGAATTTATATTAGAACTATTTATATTTATATTATTATTATTATTACCATTTCCTATACCTTGTAAAAGAATATCTTCATAATTTGGAGGACTCGTACCAGGAGGTCTTTCAATACCTTTTAGTACAGTTTCATGAAATACACGCATAGTTGTTAAATCCATATTAACATAAGCTTCTGCAATTGTTTCAATTGTTTCATTACTATCACGTATAGGGAAAGCTTGCATTCCTCTAGGAATTGCAGTACTAGGTGCAGCTCCAATAGTAAAATAACGAAAAAAAGGCAGTCGCTTTATTATTATGATTCTTTTCATTCCTTGTAATGGTTGCATTATGAACGATATTTAAAGTACTAAACGTACAAAACTATTTATATATAAATGAGTGAATAATAATAAAAAAAAATAAAAAAATAGAGAAAAAAGTAAAAAATGTTTTTTATTTATTTTGTTTTAATTTACTTTTAGTTGTTTTTTTTTTTTTTTTTTTGATAATATGATAATACCAACATAAAAAACACATACACAAAAAAAAAAAAGGTATTTCTTTTACTACTTTTAAAATCAGGTGGGGAATGGAAAAAAATAATAACAAGACCCATACCCAAAGCAGAAATGGTAACACCACTTTCTTACAGAATAGGAAGTTGAAGATAAATAAATTTATTTTATCTTTTTTTTTTTCTTTATATCTATGTTTTACTTAACCTCTTTCTTTTCTTTATTAATTTTTTTTTTTTTGTCTATGGAGTAACTTTATATATATATTTTTTTAAAACTAATTCTTTTTTTTTTTTATATTTCTCACTCTCTCTCTCTCTCTCTCTCTCACTCACTTGTTTACCTGTGAATTCAAAGTAAATACTTCTTTCTTTCTTTCTTTTTATTTTCTTATGGGTGTGCACCAGGACTCCCTTCCATTGCCTGTGTCCCCGTACTATTATTTAAATTATTTAAATTACTTATATTTGTAGAAGGCAATCGCTCCGCCCTACTAGAGCGACGTGTGGGGCGTTGCAAGTATGGATCTTGACTTAATTGCATCACATCATATCTTTCTGATGGGTGATATTCCAAACATTTCTGCATTAATTCTTTTGCTTCTTGTGAAACTCGCGGAGTATCTGGAAATCTAAGCGTTCTAGCAGAAGAAATAATAAGTTTATCTTGCCAAATACGTCTCTGTGATTCTCCCTCTGCAAATGGACGTTTTCCAAATAACATTTGATAAAAAACAATTCCACACGACCAAACATCAACTTTATTACTAATTCTTGGAGTGGTAGCGGTATCAAAACATTCTGGAGGTAAATACCAATAAGTTCCAGTGCCTTGTGAAGTTAATTCAATCGATGGATTATCATGTGGCCCATCATCGCGTTGCATTAATTTACTAAGACCAAAGTCCGTAATTTTAATTTCTAAACTATTACTATCCACCGAGTGAAACAAAATATTAGCGGGTTTTAAATCATAGTGAATAATAGGTTGCTCTTGTGCGGCGAGGTAGCGAAGAGCACTTACAACTTGTAAAAGAATAAGTCGCGCCTCTGCTTCTCGTAAACTTCCAAAACGTTTTAAATGTGTATCAAGATCAGTTCCTCTACTATATTCCATTACAGAAACAAACATTGCCTCCCCATGCTCAAACTCATCATATAATCTTGTAAGATGTGGATGATATAATGTTCGCATTATTGCTAATTCTCTATCAGCATGTCGTCTGTAATGTAATCGTGTTTGTGCGGACCATTCTTTTTGTATTCGATGTATTTTACACGCCACATAGCGTGCCTCTTGTAAATCAAATGCTTTCCAAACTTCAGAAAATCCACCTTTTCCAAGTAAATGCATTAAAACATATCGTTGTTGTTGTTGTTGCCCAATAGCTGGCACCGCAACAAACTCTGAGGCATCCTCATCACTAACTCGTCGTATTTCTTTTAAAAATGCTTTTTTCTCATGATCCAAGTCAAGTTGTCGTTGTTTTATAGCTTGAATTGTACTTCCTAATGCGGCATACTCTGTGGTGTATAATTGTAGAGATTCTTGTGCTTCCATTAATGCATTTTGTGTTTCTTGTGTAATAGAATCCTCATCACAGCTGCGTGTGATTTGACGCACACGTTTTTCTGCAGCTTTTTTAAGTTCTTCAATTTCATCTCGACGATTTGATAACTCTTCTAATTTTAAAATAAGTTCTTTCGTTGTATTTCCCTCCACCCATACTTCTCTTCCATTACTGTGCCAGGTTGCAATTTGTCCAAGTTCAAAATGTTTTTGATGTAAAGCGCGACGGGCATCAACTCGAGATTGTTTTGCAGCATTTAACATTTCATCTTTAAGAACACGTTGATAATGTTCTGCTTTTTGAATAACTTCTTGTAATTGTGCTTCAGAGGCTATAAGTTTTGCTTCTGTTGCCTCAATTTTGGATTCCGTAGCTCCGAGACGATCTCGAAGTTCATCAATTTGTGCCTCACGATCTGCTAACTCTTTACGAAATACCCCAACATCATTAATAAGACCAAGAGATACAAGCGTTGATTGTTTCATTCGTCGCTCTGCATGTACTCCACTATTATTATTATTATTATTATTATTATTATTATTACTGTGATTATTATTATTATTATTGAGACTTGAAGAACTATTAGGTGATGGTACAAATATACAATCATCAGCACCGTTATCATTATTATTATTATTATTCTGGTTATTATCATTGTGAATATTATTTTCTATTGTACGTGTAGGAATATCAGCAGAAAGTGGAGAAGAACGAGTAGTAGTGGTAGTGTTTTTCTTTTCATTTAACGGAAATGCATCCACATCTACTATATCATTATTATTATTATTAGTAACAGCACTTACATCACACTCACGTGAACGTTTCCGCTGCTGTTGCTGTTGTGATTCACTACACCTCATTACTAAAAAGAAAAAAAAAAACAATTATTATTCTAAATAAATTGGTGTAGGGACTTAAGAAAAAAAAAATATATATAAGAAAAACAAAGAGAGGAAAGAGTAAAATTAGAGAATAAAGCCCATATAAATATAATATTATTAAAAAAGCAATAAGAAGCTTCAATAAATAATAAGAAATAACAGTGGTAAAACCGCCCCCCAAAAAAAAAAAATATATATATATATTCATTCTACTTTACAACTTATCATTCCAAACTATTTAATCTCTTCATTTCTTTCTTCTTCTTATCGCAGTACACGTTCTACTAACCAATTCCCATCCTCCAAGTACAACACTAAAATAAATGAATCTATCATTTCTAGAATATTACTCTGCAAACACACAATACACTGTTGTAAAACTAATCTTTTCTCTACTGGAGAATAAAATGCAGCATTTCCTTTACATGAACACAAAACCCAATCTGTAGACTCCCGTACTGCTGTTTCCTCCATACATCCCATTGGCTCTATAAATTCTAATGTAACTTTAAAAACACATTCATTAGTAAAGTTAATTTGATCCATTGATCGATTCTTTACTACACGTCGATCTTCTAAGAAGTTAAGTGTATCTACAGGTATTCGAACTGTTTCACTTTCTTTATTAGTGTAAAGTAACATGTTAAGGTGACCTTTTTTTACAAAAGCGAGATCCGGTGTGGTCTCAATTGTAACAGAGGATCGTCGTTTTCCCATTATTATTAATTTATAATTATTTTCTTTTTTGTTTTTATCAGAAATACTCACTCACGAAGAAAAAAAAAAAAAAAAAAATCAAAAAAAATAAGAATAAAATACACATACGGTTTTATAAGCACCATATTAACAAATAAGAAAAAAAAGAAAAAGAAAGGGTAAAAAAAAAATATGGAATCAATAATTTGAAAATAATAAAAAGAAAAGAAAACATCACACTAGCAAACGATAATATCAGCCACAAAAAAAAAAAAAAAATAAAAAAAAAATTACCACAATTCAACAGCCTCTGGTCTAAGCAAATCCCCATCCTCATCATATACTTCTTCTTCACTTGTTAAATTACTTTCAACAAAACCTTCCGTAATTGCAGAATTATTATTATTATTATTATTATTCATAAGATCAAATTCAGATATCATTGGATCACCTGCAAAAAGTGTTGCCTCTTTTCGTAATTTCGGTGCCCCAAATATTCCTTTACTAAATTGTTCTGCTATAATTGTAAAACCATCAGAATCACTTGTTGAACTGAGACGTTTAAAAAATAAATTAGGATCACTATATTTTTCCCTTATTTCTTGCTGTTCTGTAATTAAACGTCTGTGCTGTGGAGCACAAATATTACACTCTGATATATCATTTAAACATCTTTGATGAAAAGAGTGTTGACACATAAAATGAACAACAGGTAAATCTAATATAGCATGACAATGTGTACATTTATGAGCTTGAAAAATAATAGCTTTGGTTTGTAAAGTATCAATATCATTATTAATTTCTTGTAATTTCTTTAATCGTTCATCTGTTAGTCGTCGTGCAGTTTCTACACGTTGTATATCTTTTCGAATCATTCGTAATGCATATTCTCGAATTGTACGAAGTTGTAAACGAGGATTTGTACTAAGAATTTCAACTACAGAAAGTGGAGAGAGAAGATCTTGCTGTTCTACATATTCTAATACTTGCACTAAATCTTGCCATTCTGTTTCTGGACTACGTGTAAGTAAAGAAAGAAGTGAAATCCATAATTCTTTATTCGATTCATCACTTTTATGATTATCATCTGAATTACAATTTATATTTTCATTATTTGTATTCATAGATTTATTCTTTACTGAATCACGACACATTTCAATAAGTTTTTCTTTTGCGAATTTTCGTATTTCTGATGTTTCTCCTTCTTCTAATTGTTTTGCATAATATTGCATAATATCTGATGAAAGTTTTAAACGTTGTAAAAGAAATAAAACTCCATCTTCAAATTTATGTTGTTGTGCAAGAGCTAAAGCATGATAGGCATCATACTTTCCAGCATAAGCTTCAAGTAATATAAGAGCTTGTTCTTGTCTTTTAATAAGTGTTTCTACAGGAAATACTTCAGATATATTTGTTGAAGCATTATAATGAATCGATTGTTTTAATTCACGTGTCATATATAATTCTAATAGCGTATTATAAACTACTTTATTGGATTCATTATCATTATTATCATTATTATCATTATTATTAGTATCATCATCTAGAACACCACTTTCTACAACAGCACGTAGGAAATATAATAAGCAAACAGGAAAATCTACAAATACATGCATAAAATCTTTTGCTTCACTACGATTAGATGGTTTTCTTTTATTTTGATAATTTTGTTGTTGTTGTAGTTGTGTCATACCACCACTAATAATATAATTATTATTATTATTAAAAATAGAAGAAACAGGAGCAAGTCGCCGAGCTGGTCCTTTCCAATGAATACAAAGTTGAATTAAAAGTTCCGTACACTGACGTGGTTGCATGCTAGCAAGATCTTTTCCAACTTCATTTAAAATTTCCTCAGCATCATCAACACATAAAGTTTCAATAAATTGTAATGCCCGTTGAGGATTTTTAAGATTTTCAATTTGAATTACAACATAATCATGTGGTTTTGCATACTTTTCAGCAAGATATAATGCCGCCTCATAATAACCAGCTTGACGACAAACACTAATAGCTGTATGAGCATCAAAGTGAATATCATCACGATGTATAAATGTTGATAACTTCTCCGCATCCTGTAATTTAATATAACAATTTAATAATAATGTTGTATGACTACGATTTGCAATATTTCCATGTTTTTTATGATGTAATTCCTCAAGATAACGTGTGAGAAGTGGGGTGTGTTGACCTCCCATAAAAACACGAATAACATATGAAGGTTCTAGGGAACCAATAGATTCAATATATTGTTCAATAGCTTCTGTATATCTTCCTTTACTAATAAGATAATCCCCGTAACGTTTTTGTATACTCATTTGTTGTTGTTGTTGAGTTGTGATATCTCCATTATTTCCATGTTGTTGTTGTTGTTTTCGTACAATTCTTTTTGCAATATCATAACATTCTTTATGAAAAAGTTGCTCAAGTCGTGCTTGTAATGGTATTTCTGTTAAACGTATAATACGATTTGAAACTAATGTATTATTATTATTATTATTATTATTATTATTATTATTTTCATGTCGTGTTTCATTACAAATAATAAGAATATCAGAATTATCTGATATAATCCATGCAGGATTTATACAACAATTCTCTTGTCCTCTACTAAGACAACGTAAACGATTTATAATATCATAACATTGTAAAGTAAACTTATCTGATCGAGTTTCATTTTGTGTTAAAACTACAGCATAACTTCTATGAGAAAGTAATAATCGTATGTGACCTGGCACTTCTGCAAAATACACCGCACTAAATAGTGCTGCATCAAAATTTGGAAATTGAATATTATTATTATTATTATGAGTTACTACTCCTCCTGTTGTAGTTGTTTTATTATTATTATTATTATTATTTGTATTATTATTAGATGATGATAACATAGTCCCACTACCAAAAACAGCAATTTGTTCATTACTAGAACTCGCAATTAATAATTGTCCTTCTTCATTAATATTACAACACTCTGATGAATTAGCTCCAAAAGGAGGATTGCAGCGATGTTCTAAACAATCATTTAAAGAAATTTCCCAAATTGTTACAATATCTGCAAAAACAGCATACATTGCTTGTACGGCCACAGAGTTATTTATATTATTAATATTACTAATAGTCGAAGTAATACCAAATACTTGTTGAATACCTTGAGAAGTACGAGGTGGAGCAAATTTAATACCAGTAAAACCAACAAAAAAAATAGAACTATTTGTTAAATTACTACGAATTCTACGAACTTTTACTGCAAGATCACGTTCTAGGTCTCCACGTAATATAATAATTTCATTATTTACAAGTGCTACAGCAGCATTTTGTAAATCTTCTGAAATATCAAAACTTACAACAACTGTACGAAATGCCGTGACTGGGATAGCACCAGTTGTTTCACTACTATCACGCCCTTTAAATTTAAGTAATTTCATTAATTCTGTATTATAATTTGTACGAAGTATCATACTATTTGCTGGTGGTGGATGTTTTGAATTAAATAATCTATGTTCTCGACAAGATGGTAAATTTGTTGTTGTTGTTGATTGTGATGATAATTGATTTGTTGTTGTTGTTGTTGTTGTTGTTTTTGAAACACTTGTAGAAATAGTATCTAAATTCCAAACTCGCATTATACCTGTATTAAGAGCATCATCATCGCCTATTGTAACTAATATATTTCGTGAACGAAGGTGTTTCATGTGAGTTACAGCTCCTTTATAAGCTGGAAATTCTAATAATAATAATAATAAGTTTCCACTACGATCAAGTGATGAAACAAAGCCGTCACTATCACCAATAAAAATAGATTTATGACTATAACAACAACTTGTTATTTCCATACGACTGAGTGGTCCTTTTAATACATCAGATTCAAAAAATTTAAAATTACGCCAAACGGTTGTCATGACAAATAAAGAAATTGAATACAATAAGAAATATAAATAAATTCTAATATAAATAAAAAAATAAAAAAACGATATAAATTCTTTAGCTTCAAAAAAAAAAAAAATAAAAAAATAAAAAAAAAAGAGAATTTTATAGTATAAATTGATGGTAGAGTGTACTCTATTTTTCTTTTTTTTTTAAATATGTATACAAAAATAAAGGAGGAATAAAAATAAGGAAACAACAACAACAACAACAAAAAAAAAAAAAAAATTAGTTAGGAGAGGGGATATTATACGTATTTGTATACATATATATATATATATATATTAATGAGATGTGAAAAAAACTCTGTTTTCTTTTCTTTTATTTCTATTATTCCTTCCTTATTTTTCATTTTCTCTCAGGCAACTCCCACGCGATGACGAATTGTCTGCATATCTCTAGTATCTTTCTCCAATAATGCATTAATAGCTTCTAAACCTTCTTGAATACGTTCTGTAAATTGTACCCAATTCTTTAACAATTGTGGGTCTGTACGCTGACGCAATATCCCACATGAACTATCTATTCCTACTCCTATATTATTATTATTATTATTTGTTATTTTTGTATTTAAATTTGTTTTTTCATTTACCTCATCATCGCCTGGACAATTTCGCAGAAGTGAGGCCACAGTAGCCGACTCCGCATCAAGAAAAGGTTGTAAAGTTAATAATGCACTTTTATAAATTCCTGAAGTATTTATTTGTGAAGTGAGAGCTTTAGCTGCTGCCGCCACTCGTCGCTCCTCTGCTAATGGTAACCCAAATAAACGTAAAGTTTCAATTTTTTTTAAAACAGAATACCAGCGGCGTTGCAGCATAACTTGCTCCAGTAATAACTCCCGCTGCGCCGCACTATTCGCTTCATGTAATGCTCTAAAATATTCTGATTTTTTCATTAAAACTTCTACATGTTTTATCATTGCAGAAATCGTTTCCTGCTGCTTCTCAGCTCGTATTTTAAGTTCTTGCATAAAATGTATTGGTGTTGGGTATAAACGTATTGGGTCTGGGTTATATTCTTGCGCTCGAATATATTCTTCTTCTTTGCAACCACCTCCAGTGAGCTGTGAGGCAATAAAACGCTCTCGTTGAACTGCTAAAGTAGATTGCCCAGGTGTACACACATTATAAAGAAACGTACGAAATCTACAATTGGGGTGTAGGGCATTATAGGCATTATCAAATTCTATTAAATATCGTACTAAAGTACTTTGACGACCAAATTCTTGAAGACTTTGTGTTAAGTCGGTGGTGGTGTTATTATTATTATTATTATTATTATTATTATTTTGAATTCCTGTGTTGGTGCCCCATGCATTATTATTATTGTTTGTTGTACCGAATCCTCCTGTTGATCCAAATCCTCCAGCAGTATTATTATTATTATTAATTCCAAATCCTCCAGCTGTATTAGTATTATTATTAATTCCAAATCCTCCAGCTGTATTAGTATTATTATTAATTCCAAATCCTCCAGCAGTATTAGTATTATTATTAATTCCAAATCCTCCAGCAGTATTAGTATTATTATTAATTCCAAATCCTCCAGCTGTATTATTATTATTATTAATTCCAAATCCTCCTAAATTATTATTATTATTGTTATTATTATTATTAGTTCCAAATCCTCCAATTGTAGAAGTTTGATTTGTGGTTGTGCCAAATCCTCCTTTTGCACCTCCAAAACCAGCTGCAGATGAACCAAACATTGCTGTCCTAAACTTTATATAGACAAAAAAAACAATGATAAAAGACGAAAAAAAGAAAAAGCATATATGTGGAGAAATTAAAAAAAAAAAGGAGAGTAAAATAATTATTATAAGAAATTAAATAACCAGTTTTTTTTTTTTTTTTTCCCTTTTAGTTTTGTAACACCATATATTAGAATCTGAAGAGAAACAAAAAAAAACAATTAGGAAGCATACTTATTTTACATCTAAACAAAAAAATAATAATAATAATTTGAAAAAAAAAAAAGAGAGAATATTAAAAAAATATATATATTCACTCTTCTCTTCTCTTTGCAGGTGGTAGACGAGCACGAGCGTAGTCTTGAATTGCTGCTAATGGATCTTCAGGTTTATGAATAAGTAAATGTTGCATAATATCATGTAAAACAGGTGTTATCTCTGGGTGATGAGCTATATATTGTGTATTTCTATCTGTTAACTCCCGTGCATGCTTCTCAATTCTAACTCTTCCTTCATAGTCAAATAACTCTTTATGAAGAAGAGAAGAATTCATTTTTCTATAAGGTACCTATTTAACCTTGTGATTTTATTTTGTTTTTTTTTTTTCTCTTAAAAAAAAATAATAATAATAATAAAATATTACCTTTACTTAGATTATTAATAGAAATAGAAAAAAAGAAAAAAAAAAAAAAACATATAGTCCTTCAAATAGTTATTAAACACATTTTTTTTTTTTAATTTCCATAAAAAAAAAAAAAAAAAAAAAAAAAGGCATCTTATAAATACAGAAATGCAATAGAGTAGAAATGTTTTACTCTAACTTCGATGTTTTTTTTATTTTATTTTTTTTTTTTTGTCAGTCAAATAGAAGCAAGAATAATAAAGAATAATTTAATTTTTTTTTCTCTCTCTCTCTCTCTCTCTCTCTCTCTCTTCAAATGTTGTAAATAAAAATTATCTTTTTTTTTTTAATTTAACTCATCGGTAAACTCTTAGTATTCCCTGCAGTAACCCCATCCTCCCATAATGTTGTAACTTCCTCTAATAAAGGCCTAGGCACCACAGACTCCCAAGTTAAAAACATTTTTTCATAATAACTCTTATCACGTTCAATTTCAATCCAATATTGATTTGCTAACATACTTCCTTTCCATGGAATATATTGTTGAATAAGATGAGGTAAAGCAACTACCACAGCATTTAACATTATAGGTTTATCTCGAAATAACTTTATAATAGCATCTACAATATACCAATAATTAAGAAGTGTGGATTGTTGTTTTATTTGAACAGCTTTTGCAAAGAATTCATCTAAGACTTCCATTACTTTTACTATTGCAATAGGCTCCGTACATAAAGTATCACATATAATTTGAATTACTGTTATAGATCTCTGACTACATCGGCCATTAAATTCATAAGTTATAATTCGACGTAAAAGTTCTTGTAAATTTGTATAATTATTATTAGAAACTTCAGCTTTTATAGTTAATTTATCAAAATTGTGTGTTACACTACCATTATTATTATTATTATTATTATTATTATTATTATGATAGTGTTCACTAGAGTCTGTGGAATCAATTCGCACTCGAGGATCCTGCAGCCACGCCCCACTACTCGTTACAACTTCAACTGCATTATAAATTTGTGTATTTATAATTTCAGTTTCATGTTTCACACGTTTTGAATCCTTTCTATTTCTGCTTTTGTTTCTTTTACTTTTACTTTTACTTCTTTTACTATAACTTCTACTTCGGTGTCTGTGATGTGAATGGGAGTAATGACGCCTTCGATCTCTAGAGGATTCACGGCGGCGACTTATTCTTTCGTGACTCATTTAATTTATCTAATAAATTTTACACAGTGCTGTCCTGAATATAAATAGATGAAGTCAGATTTATTAATGGAAGTAAGTAAGCGAAAGTAAAAAAAAAACAACAACAACAAAAGCTTTACATATAAATGAATAAAATGAATCTATATATATATATATATATATATTTAATTGTTATTACAGAGTTTATGATATTAACACTATTATCAAAAAATTAAAATAATATATTAATAGCAAAAAAAAGGGGGGGGGGGGAATTATATATATATATATATTTATTTATATTTATATATGATCAAAAAAATGAAAAATGAAAAAATCTTCCCATCTATATATTAAGTGAAACACCAAAACAAACACATTATTAAACTTCTGAATTAATTTCATCTTCTGAATTCCCAGAGTCTGACTCTGTAGGTCGTGAAATACAAACATCACGCAACATATTATGTACTACTTCATTTGTTTCTTCTACTATTCGAGTTGGTGAGTGTAATCGACGCACTGGTACCCCACGATCTTCCTCATTAAAAAAAGAAAAAGAATTATTATTATTATTATTATTATTATTATTATTATTTACTTCGTGACGAAAATGAAATGAAGATGGCTCTGAAGAAATAATACTTCTCTTGCGTCGTCGTGAGGCCCCACGTGAGGCTGCATTTAATGCCTCTCTCTTCTTTAATGTTGTTTGAATAAAACGTAATAAACATTCTGTATTTATTGAAGAAGAAGAAGTTATTGTTGTTGTTGGTGATGATAATAATGAAGAAGCTGAATTAAAAACATTTTGTCTTGTACTTTCCTCCTCAGTTTGTGAGACTGGGATTTGATTAGAATGTGTAGGAGAAGTATGTGAAATAACAGTATGAGGACGAGAAAGTAAAATATATCGATGTACATATAAAAGAGCATCTTTATATCCATTTTCATATGAAATTACAGCATCCCGGTATAACTCTGTAACACTTTTTGCAGCTTCAGAGAAACGTAGCCGAAGGGATTCTTTTTCATTCTTTGCGTCTGTAGACATTTACAAAAAAAGAAAAAGATTCTTATTAATCTGTTCTAGATTCTTAAAGAAATAGATAAAAAAAAAAAAAAAGAAAATCACAATTTTATAATATAAACAATTATAAATTTCTAATGCAATAAATTTAAAAAAAAATAATAATAATAATAATTACATCAACACATTTATATATTCATATTTATATAGTTTTATTCATAAAAGCATTGATATATATATATATATATTGCTATATATAATTTTTCTTCCCCCCCAACCCCTTTTTCTTTTGATATTCTTATTGCGTATATATATATATATATATATATATGTAATATTTCCAATATATGTTTTATAGATATTTTACATAACAGAATGAGGCCATTTCATGCGTCGAGTAACTTCCAATTTAGACCAACTTGAAATTCCCACAACTCCATCAGGAAGAGCTGTTTTATTTCCTTCAGTTAATGAATATCTAATAACATCACCAGACTTTGTATATAATTCTCCTCCTAATGCTAATAAAAATGCATGTGGCGCACAAGTATCCCATTTTTTAATTGTATTCTCAGGAGATATAAATACATCACATGATAATGAGGCAGGTGAACCTGGTAACATTGAAGTTATAAGCGTCATTAATTTATTTCCAGCCCCCCTCGCCCCTTGAAGTGCTACAGGATTTAATTTACTAAATATATTTTTAAAAAATTTTCCATTTGTAGTACTTGAACAAGAAACACGTAATGCACTCCATGAAGAAATTGAAGTAAGTGGGTGAGCCAAAGGTAATAAATGATAACCTTCATGTACAATAAAAGGTTCTTTTACATCTTTATTCCAAACATATGAAATACTTTTATTTATTTCACTTCCTCCCATCATTTGTGCAGGGCTGCATCGAAAGACACGATTTACCAATGAAATAACAGGTACACTATCAAGTGTAATTCCAACAAGAGTAAGAGGTACCTCCCATAATCCTTCAACAAAACAATTTGTTCCATCAATAGGATCAATAAAAATACCAATACGTTTTTTTAATTCTTCTATTGTGGTTGCTGTTACTTTTCTCACTTTATCTGAGATATAACTTTCTAACTCTCTCTCACATGGAATTGTACTAAGAGGAGAATAGTATGATTTCACACAATACTCCGCCTGTTGTTTAATATTTCCATCCGCAGCTTCTTCTTCTCCAACAATTGTAAAAGGCATTTGAGGAAAAGTACGAGTTAATATATTTTCTAATACAGATTGTGTTAAAATATCAGCAGTTGTAACTAAATCACTTGCAGCACTACCTTGCTTGTGTGCAAAATGTTCTTTAACATTAACCTTCACGGCGTTATGAAGAGAATTTAATAAATATTTTCTCTTTTCAGAGTCAAGTTCTGTAATACATAGTGTTGATAATGTAGATTCAAGATTATTTAATTTTAAAAGTTCTAACGCAATATACCGCTGCGCTGCCAGTGCCCCACGAATGCAAACTTTTAATAATTCAAGTAAATCAACAGATGACATCAATTATTATCAAATTTTATTTTTAAAGAAAATCAAGATATAGTGGATGAAAAAATTATACTTTTACTCTTTGTTTCCGAATGTAGATAAAAGAAAAAAAAAAAAAAGTCAAATAATATTATTAGAACTATAGAGAAGATAAAAAAGACATCAAAAAAAAAAAAAAAAAAAAATCCTAGCAACGTATTAAGCCAAGTCGCCCTATAACATTTGTTTTTTCTTTTCAAGTTACATCAGAATATAGGGAGGAAATACCCCTTCTTAAAGATCAAACGTAGAAAAAAAAAAAACAATAATGAAAATAATTAGGCAACTTCATAATTACTCAAGTAAGCAAAAAAAAATTAAATAGGGAGGAAAAAATCTCCAAAAAAAAAGAAAATATAAATAAAAGCAATTTTACCTTCAAAAAGAATCTTAAAAGCACACTCTCTCACACACATATATACAGACGCACAACGCCGTATCAAGCACAGGGACTCATAAAATCTCCTGACATCATTAAGATACCACAAAAAAAAAAAAAAAAACCTTCTCTTTAGTTTGAAATAATAGAAAAACATTAAAAAAAAACATGTAAACTCAAAATGAAAAAAAAAGTGACAAAATCCATTCCCTATCCTAAAAAAGCAAAAGAAAAAAGAACTAAAACGTATCAAAAACAGAACTACACCACACAAAAAAAGGAACCTTTTCCATTTTTATTTAAAATCTGTTTTTACACCTCAATTTGATAGCTCTCCTCTTACGTACCCATTCCACTTTCGGAGTATAAACAGTATCATTACCAAATTGTTGCATTAGCCAAGGATAATCTTCTTCATTTGGTAAATGTAAAACAACAGAATTCTGAGTAACTATAAGATCTCCAGCACTGTTTCGTACACCATGAAATCGACGTCTCGAATCTTCAACTAATATCATTTCTTTATATTTCATTTCTCTTCGTAGCACACGACCAACCATAACATCCTCACCATCCAAATTAAGTTGGAAAAACTCATCTTCGCGTTCCTTAGTATAAGGTAATACTATGAGTTTTCGAAGTGGTTCAAATAATACAAGTTGCTCAACCACATCTCTTGATAATGTATATAATAACCCAATAGCAAATCGAACTTTTACTGTATTATTTCCCTTCAGACCAGGACAAAACGAATGCCACCCCCAGTAAATACCACGTTGTGGGAGTAAACGAAGATCAGAAAGATATTGTGGAACACGAATAAATGTGTCATCATCACTTTTAGCAATATAAGGCACATTAGGAAATAATCGAAGTGACATTTCAAACCAAAGAAATACTTTTCTACTTAATCCTATTTCAGCCTCTTTACCCCACCTACCGCCACCAAGAGTTTTATTCGTTGTAGGTTTCCCTTCATTCATTGGTAGAGTAATAATATCATGCCATTGAGCAGCTTCATTAATAAGAGAAGTAGAATATTTATATCCTTGTTTAGGGTGTCGTGCTAAGATATATAATACAAGCATCTTTCCTGTGAAATTATTAGAGCGCTTCGCTACTTCAGGAAAAAGCCAACACGAAGATCGCTGCAAGAAGCGGCGACTCTCTCTTATAGGAATATCCACAGACGGAATACCCAACACTATCAGAAATTCACGTTCAATCCATGTTTCAACAGCAGTAATAGGAATATCACGCAAAGCCTCAATAATAGTTGTATTGTTTATTAAAAGAGTGGAGGTTCTGTTCACAAGTAGTGTTTTCCGAAATTTAACCGAAGAACTAAAACTGTAGGTTTGAAGAATAAGGATGACTGCCAATATAAAGAGAAAACACATACAGACAACTCCAGTCTTTCGTGGTCCTTGGCGTGGCATATTTGATTTCTTTCAATTTAGAAAAGGGAGAGAAATAATAAAGAAAAGGGGCAGTATGATAGAAAGTCCAA
Source organism: Trypanosoma avium (assembly GCA_030849755.1). NCBI lineage: Eukaryota > Euglenozoa > Kinetoplastea > Trypanosomatida > Trypanosomatidae > Trypanosoma > Trypanosoma avium. Next base: position 24,467 of record JASANY010000709.1, read on the forward strand.
AATAAAGAGTGTATGAAGGAAATAATAGCCACACAAAAAGTTAAAGTCTAACTATATCATTATATTAATTCCAGAGACTAGTGCCACCAATCAAAATCCAATAAACTTGTGAAAAAATGCAGAACTACCCCAAATTAAGTAAGAAAGAAGTCACAACTACACCAAATATGTATATCAGAAGAATTCTTATCAGCGTAATATGTAGATAAAAACGTATTATGACAACTTAAACTCATAAATAATAAGAATACTGCCACATAAAAATAATTCAAAAGGGGCCTATAAAGGGTAATTTTGTTGGGTATTCCCCACACCTATCCCAACTATGCGGGTTTAGGATGTGCAGAGAGGAGTATTGACAAATTTCTACATTTACCCAGAAGTAATCCTCATATTACAGAAAAGAATTAACAAAGAGACCTGTTCTCAGTTTTAGTCAAATATTATTATCATTCTGAATTCTTTAAATGAGGTATCCTTCATTCCTCAAATACAAACATAAATAGTTCCTTCGACATTTCATGACTATAAAGAAGAAGTAATCACTACTACTACTATAATGCCCACTATATGGTAAAAGTTAATTACGCCCCCAAAAAACATAAACAAGAGAGAATATTCTCATTTCATCAATGTCTAAGAGAGTAAAATACTCAACTTTTTCATTAAAAATCATACCGAAATATATCAAATGGTACCGATAAACTCTTCAACCACTTATTTGTTTCGGAAAAATAAATCAATATTCAGAAGAAAGAGAAGAAAAAAAAAGGAGAATTTTGGTAAAGCAATGGAAACAATCCTGAATTTATATCTAAAGAATATCAATTTTAATGTCATAAAGACAAAAAAATACCCTTTAAAACCAATTAAATATATTACGAAAGAAAAAAAAGGAAAACAAATGCCCCTACTGAAATTTAAAAGCAAAAAACCAAGTATATACTACTAGAAGAATTAATCAACAGCCAAAATCCAAAAAAAAAGGTAATAAATGAACTATTTTATAACTACTTAGCAGTTTGACGATCATTTTTTTATATATAAATCTCTATAATAATAATAAGGAAAACATGGATAGCCTTGCAAGGTCGTAATAGTACGAGCCCTGCATCCCTGCACCTCCAAGAAAAACAGCTGATACCAGATATAATATAAATTAGGAATAAATAATATAGCTTCTTGGTTGAAAGCCAAGTAAAAAAAAA
>JASANY010000710.1:0-26063 GCA_030849755.1 Trypanosoma avium
CCCCCCCCCCCCCCCCCCCCCCCCGCCCCCCCCCCCCCCCCCCCCCCCCCCCCCCCCCCCCCCCCATTTATTTTGAACAAGGCGTATAGTTGAGATTGTCTTTTTTAGCCTTTTCGCTGTTGTCGTTTAGGTAGGTAGAAAAAGAGTAAAATCCAGCCTGTACAGAGTTGAGGGGGGAGAAAGATTATGCTACAAGAATCGAAGCGTGTGACTGTGGGTGTTCGAATTCGGCCCAAGCTGGATGGTACAGTGAATGCTCTTCAGGCTGCGGAACGATATGCGCAGGTAGCATGCTCACAATATTCAGATACAACTCTTCGACTTTGGGATGGTCGGTTAACAGCGGAGAGTCGATCTTTTTTTTTTGCTTTTGATGGTGTTTTTGATGAGACAGCCTCACAGGAAGAGTTATATGAAGAACTTGCAATAACTGCAGTTAATAATGTACTCAGTGGTACTAATTCAAGCATCATAACTTATGGTCAAACGGGAAGTGGAAAAACATACACTGTTCTTGGTGGTGTGAGGAAGAATCCTATAAGTGACGATATTATTACAGGTGATACTGGAATTCTCTTACGTTCCATACAAGAAATTTTACACTATGGTGAAGTACACAAAAATCATCTTCACCTCGTAATTGGTCTCTCTGCGGTAGAAATTTATTTAGATGAAGTACGAGATTTACTCCGCGGAGATCAGATAACACCTGCTGTGTTACAGATATCTGTAATGAAAGATCTTGTAAGATTTCCTAATTTGACATGTGTACCTATTAAGACACTTTCAGATGCTTTAAGAGTTTATCAAAAGGCTACAGCTAGGCGAGCGCAACGTATGACTTCCGCTAATGATACATCCTCACGTTCTCATGCTGTATTTAATATTGAAATTTTTCAACAACCGGTTACTCCAGGGGGTTCAAAACCAATGACACTTTATGAATATTTATCTATGAAAGAATCTGCACAAATTGCACAACTTGAAGGAAAGATACCTCGGCAACGGTCACATGCTCTTTTTGAAAATCCCTCTAATTTACTTCTTGGTATGGCAGATGCTCCAGTCATGTACAGTAAATTGTCTCTTGCAGATTTGGCGGGAAGTGAAAAAGTTCGTAACACTAATGTTAGAGCTGAGGGTTTTGATGAATTAAAAAAAATAAATGCATCTTTAACTTCCCTTGGAAATGTTGTACGTAGTTTGTATGAGGGCTCTAGTCATATTCCATATCGTGATTCAAAGCTTACTACTGTACTTCGTGATTCTTTCGCCGCTCCTAATGCTCGTGTAGTCCTAATTGTAAATGTAAGTCCAACTGTTCTTACAGTTAATGAAACACTATCTTCTCTTTATTTTGCTGATAAGGTAAAAATGTTGAGAGCAGGACCAAATACCGGTAGTAATGGAAATAACTCAGGTGATAGTAATTTAATTTATGATTACTTGTCATCTCTACGAATATATGATGAGTTAATGGCTGATGTGCGTATTGCTGGAGTTCTGCACAAGTTCCGAGCTCCACAAGTTATTCCACTTGTTGCAGATGATCATAGTAATGTATTATATGATTTAAATTTTCGTGTACGAAAGCCTGATAGTGAGGTTCGCCGAATGGCTGTAGCAACAATGTGTGACGCATTCAGAGCTATAGCGGATGAAAATAATGAGGATGTTGTACATCAGCAAAGAGAAATTATGGAGACAACGCAAACTCTACGAGATGAGATGGTATCAAAATGGAAGGAGAGAAGAAACCAATTGTATGAAATCATTAGATCTATTTCAAATGAAGCAAGTTATCAAGAAAATAATAATGAACAAATATGGAATAAAAAAATAGAGGAAGCTAGTGCTCATCTTGGAAACACCCGTAGCATTCGCCGTGAAATTCAGCAACAAAGAAATTCTACTTCAACGAGTATTTCAGAGGCTGAAAATATTTTAAATGCATTAGATCAGGAAATAAAATATTTAGAGCAAAATGCTTTTAAAGAGTATGGATTAAATGATAGTACTACAGTTTCTTTTTGTGAATTGCAAGATAAATATTGGAATGAACTTTCTTCTCAAGCTAGTAAAGCAATAGAATCAGCAAATATGCGATTTAATTTGTGTAATTTAATATGTGAAACCCAGCAACTCTCTGCAGAGTTGGCGGAGCAAAAACAAAAACATAATATTCCAGATAATATACAAACTGTCTATGAATGGTTACGTAAGGCAGTATGGGGTATGTCAGGTAGCGCCGTGGTAATTTCTATTCGTCGTGAGAAAAGACGCCATCAAGAGGAATTGGAGATAATTACTGGCAATCCCGCCCTCAATGATTATGCCGTACCTCGACCTCGACAATATTGGCAAGACCGTACTTCAGAAAGTAGCAATGGTGTTGTCAATGGAATCGTCAGCAATGAAGAAAAAGGAAGAAAACGACGACCGGGCACACGATATGATGATGTTGGACTTCTAGAAGATGTTTCATCTTTTATGAAGATGGGTGGTGAGATGGTGAAGTACACCAAAGATGGCTCCCCACACCGCCGTTTATTTTATATTGATAAAAAGAGTGGTGATGGACGTTTGTGCTGGTCAGCAGTTGGATCCCTTGGGAGGGATGGATATATTCCAGTTAGTGCTATTACGCGCCTTCTTCTTGGTCGCGGTGATGCTTGTAAAGATATTAACACTTACTACTTGAGCTGGCGGGTGGTGTATCAACAGCACAATTCACAGAAAACACTTGAACTCACTTGTGATAGCGTTCTTGAGTTAGAGGCTTGGGTAATTGGCCTCAGTCATATGACTGGTGTACGGCCTATTTTTGAGGAGGCAATGAAAATGCAGCCAGAGGAGCAGGCCGTCTGGGATGGGCTTAGTAGCGGGGAAGTGACTTTTTGTGCGGAGTGGCATGTACCACCTTCTGTGTATGCTGAGGCACGACATCAAATTTCACGTCGGCGACGCGGTGGTCGTCATTCAGGTCTTCGACTTTCACCTGGAGAGTTAAGAAATCTTGTAAAGTTAGATATATTTCGTGCCTCCGCCATGTGGCTACGCTTCTTCGCGGAGGGACTTGTTGTAAACCCGAGGCGGAAACTCTTCTGCTATGTGGAGACACCAGCAATTGCAGAAACGATATCCGTAGCCTCTGCTACTGCTATAGGGGCTGAGTCAAGTGATAATTGCTCATTAAAAAGTTTGCATTCGTAGAAATTAAAAAAAAAAAAAAAAGGAATAGAAAACAAAAACAAATATATTTTTATCTATCACAATATACCAACCCACTAAATATGAGCATGAATATACATGCAATAAATAAAGTGAAAAAGAAAATAAAGATAAAAATAACTCCTTGACATAGTGTTACATAACTCTTTGCTTTTCTTTTTTCCCCACCTCTCTCTTCAGTCCTTTTTTTTCCCCCCCTTGGTTCTTGGTTTGTTATAGAAGTCATTTTTGTGGGTATCAGGTGACGTGGTGTTTGTATTTTTTTTTTTTTTCTTTTTTTTTATTATTATTATTATTAAAATTATTCTTATTTAATCTTTCCATCCTTCGTAGACTGAAGAAGGAGAAGAATTTTTAAAGAAATAAAATTAACCTGAGGGAAACAACTAGAGTAATAAAAATCCCTTTAGAGTTCAATTTCCACACGTTTGGAGTCCCAAACTTCAAAGACGCTGACACTATATAAAATTTATAGATCTGTCATATATATATATATATATATATATATATATATTTTTAATGTTCACATTCATATTATGGTTTTGTCATTGTGGCTGTCTTCTTTTTACTTCCCTCGCTCATTTAAAAATTTTTTTTTTTTTTTTTTATTTCTCCTCCTATATATATCTTATTTTCTATCATCATAACAGAATGCAGGTCCCGGGTGAGGAGGATTTGGCACGTAATGAGGCCCTCAAGCGGCGGACGGAGGCACACGCGCGGTGGAAAGCCAATTTTTTTAAAAGTCGGCCACCACCGCAGTTTATTCCAAAACCTCGGAGGCGTCGCGGGCCCATCGCTAATGCACCAGTACACTCTTTATTCAAACGAGCAAAAGAGTTAGTCGCAGCAGCAACAGCAGCAGCAGGAGAATCTCTATCATCATTACAAATTCCACCTATCTCTAATGAGGTGGAGGAAACGCTAAGTAAGAAAGCGGAATGGGAGCGGCAAATGCGAAAAGAAATGAATCAACGCGATCCTTATACAGATATTAAAATTTGCTCTGACCCACGACGTACAGTAGTGATGTCGAGTCTTCATACTAAAGCGACGGAGGAGGATATTCGTCTCTTTGGTGAAGAGTTTGGTCAAGTTTTGGGGGTGCGCCTTATATGTGACACTAAAGGAAAGAGCAGAAGATATGCTTTTGTGGAGTTTGCTCTCGAGGCGGTGGCTCGCAGGGCAGTAGTAAATAGTCGCAAACATCGACTTCTCGGAAGACCTGTAGTGATAGATATGGAGCGAGGTAGAGTTGACCCTAGTTTCCTCCCGAAGCGGATAGCGGAGGCACAACGGCAGAGTGGAGTATATACTACTACAAATAATAATAATAATTTTAGTTGTGATGGGAGTATTAATCTTATTAATGGTGCTGAAAGTAGTAGTTCTGTTCCAGTATCTTTGGGTGTTAAAAGGCAGCGTGGAGAATTAAGTGATAATTTTACCTCAACAAAAGTGATGACAGATAATTCTCGAGATGAAGTTGATGCTCTTTTAGATGACATAATGAATCTTGCTTGAATCTCCGCTCTTCTTTGGCTTTTTTTTTTTGTGTGTGTGTGAATACGTTTTGGAATTTCTACTCTTAGTCTAAAATCAGCGATCCGATCAGATTGCTTCTCCCTTTTTCTAATAAGAAAGTGTCTACCACAAATGAAAAATTATTATGTATATTTATATATATATATTTTTTTGTTTTAATTTAGCTTCAAAATATTCTTTCCCCCCTCTCTCTTGCCCTTTTTTCTCCCCCTTTTTAAATATGTTTTTTTTTCTTTTTTTTAATCTCTATTACTGTAGTGAGAGGCAAAATTGAGCAGGTTTTCAAAGGAAAGCCCTTCAAAAACAATCAGACAATAATAAAAAAATCTTTTTTTTTTTTTGCGTGTGTTTGTGTGTTTCACACAAACCCTTTAGTTGACAATCAGAAAAATATATAAAAAAGAAAGGAAGAAAGGACAACAGAAAAGGAAGGTTGAGATAAATTAATTAATAAAGAATTAAAAGATAATAATAAGAAAAAAATTCTAAAAATAATTATGCACGTGTATTCGATTCAGCAGATTCTTGATGTGCGTGGTCTGTACCGTGAGCCTCCCTATCCAGGTTTTTCTCTCGAGGAGGCCTGTCGCCGAAAGAAGTTGACGCAAACAAAATTGGTTCGAGGCCCTAATGCCTGGGTTGCGCGTGGGTCCGCTAAAACAACGGAAGAGTGGGTTGAGCGCCTCGTTCAAGGATCCCTCAATAAACTTAGTACGAAAAATTTTGATGATATGGTGGCGAATTTGCAAACAAACGTTATATTTTCTTCTGAAGAAACTTTAAAGAAGACGGTTGACATAATTTTCAAAAAAGCATTAGAAGAGCCGGAGTGTAGTAAGTCATACGCTGGTGTATGTTATAAACTTGCAGAATTTGAAGTGGGTCTCACTGCCACGCAACAACCGGCAGAAGCGAAGAAACAGTCAAAGTTGCGTAACGCCGTTGTTGGTATTGCCCAAGAGGAATTTATGAGTCGACAGAAGATGCCCTCTGTGGATGGTCTTACAGTAGAGGAAATTGAGCAACAACGTACCTCCTTTATGCGACGTAAAAGGGCTAACATGAAATTTATTGGAGAACTATTTATGCATAAGGTTCTTTCACATAATACGATGATGAATATCATTCAGAGTATTATGCAAGAAGCAGAGAAGGGTGGATACCCAACAAGTGAGGATATTGAGTTCCTTACAGAACTTTTTTTGACAATTGGTGAAAGTCTTGATGGGATACCTGAAGTACGGGGTAAAGTTGACACTTACTTTAAATTACTTGAAAATCTTAAAAACCAAAAAGAGGTGTACCCTCCGAGGATACGATTTAAAATGCTTGATCTTATTGAGTTACGACGTGATTTTAATTGGGAACCACGTAAATCTGCTGCTGCAACAGTGGCCACTTCTGCTCCAAAGACATCACAGCGTGAACCTTTGCGTGTAACAGATAAAACCATTTCTCGATCTCCATTAACACTTAATTCAAATAATACTTCAACGAGTGGAGCAAAAAAGAATAAACAAGCTGTATTTTCAGATGTAGCAGCAACAACAACAACAACATCAGCGGCAGGAGGAACTGGAGGAGGAGATGCAGCATCCCGAAGTTGGCGCAATGTTGTGAAACCATCAGTGGCACCGCCTGATGCCAGTTTACTCCGGACTTCAGAGCCGGTGTCGTTTGAGGCCCGTGTGCGATCGTTATTTCATGAATGGGTTGCAGAGTGCACAAATGACTTTATACCAGATTGGATGAATGAGTTTCGTAATTGCAGTCGTCGGTTTGACTCAGAAGCTGAACTCTGCAAAGCGGCTGTGGCGGAGGTGGTACGGGAGGCTTGTATGACAACAAAGAAGGAAGCCCAACGTGAGGCAAGTAGTTTCCTTGTCGTTGGTCTTTTCTTAACAGATGATGAAGTATTGGATGGATTCGCCATGGCTCTTGCCTCTGCTATTGAGGAGGGAGTATTGGAGGATGTGCCCAAGTTTAGCGAACGCTTTATTGCAATGCTGCGTATTACTTCCGGTGAGAATGCTGTTGAAAATGTTTATTATGACGCAGCTCGCGTGCTCTGTAGTGCGCATGCTATGGTACAAGAAGCGGACGAAACTCTCATAGATACACTAATGGATTTCTGGGCGAAGATCCCACAACCTCCAGAAGGGGCAAATGTATTATTACCACCCCCAGTATTACAATCCCTCGCGGAGATGCCAACAGCTGGTCAGGCGCCACTTGTCGGTCGCATTATTGCTTCACTGCGCCGCATTGGCCTCGTCGATGCCGCGACGGTGGAGGAGTGGCTCGCCATGCCACCAGAGGGAGAAACTGCCGCCGCCGTCATTGCAGCATACCGCAGTAGTGAATCTACGGAGTAATTAAGTGATTAGGTAAGTAAATGAAAAGAGTAGGATTTGGTAATGGGGGTGAGAGGAAATAGCACACACACATACACAGAGATCAAGGAAGAATGAACGAAATAAAAAAAAAGGGGGGGGGGGGGGGGAGGAGGTAAGTAAAACAAATTGGTGGGATGATGATCGTATTAATAAAATTCGAGTTAAGTAATTTGTTAAAATTGAAAATATTACGAAGTAAGAAAGCGAAAAGATGAAAAAAAATAATAATAATAATCATAATAATAAACAAGGCGGGAAAAAAGCAAAAAAAAAAAATTTACCACTTCATATTCTTCAACACATTTATAATGTGTTTTTATTTTCTTTTATTTCCTCCTTCTTATGCCCACTGGTTCTCCTTTCTATTGTAATTATGATTTTTTTTTTTTTTTTTTTTTTCCTCCCATGAGAAAAGTCATTAATAAATTAGTTAGTAAACACAAGCATATATATATATATAAATATATAAATATAAATATATATACAAAAGGGGGAAAAAAAGCAAAAATTATACGATGAGTACGAAGCTTCTTCAGCGGTTGTTCGTTGGAGTTACTGCGGCCTCAGCTGGTCTCTACAGTTGCTGCTTTGTTGTTCGTCCTGGGGAGGCAGCCATTTTGTATAATAAAATAACTGGACTTAAAGAATCAGTCTATGGTGAGGGTCTACAGTGCCGCATTATTGGATTGGATGATATTAAAATTTTTAATATTCGAATCCGCCCTCGCGTTTTGCAGACAATGACTGGTACAAAAGATCTTCAAATGGTAAATATTCGCCTACGTGTACTATTTCGTCCTCAAACTGATCGTCTACCACAAATTTACCGTACTTTTGGAATGGACTATGATGAACGTATTCTTCCTTCTATAAGTAATGAGATATTAAAGGCGGTTGTAGCAGAATATAAGGCGGAAGAATTAATACAGAAACGTGATGCGGTATCTGCACGCATTTACAGTTTAATGCAGGATAAAGCGGCACAATTTGGTCTTATATTGGAAGATCTTTCCCTTGTGGATATTCAATTCGGTAAAGAGTTTATGATTGCCGTTGAACAAAAGCAAGTGGCACAGCAGGAGGCAGAACGATTCCGCTACGTTGTTCAAGAAAGTGAACAAAAGAAGCGGGCGGCTATTGTGCGTGCAGAGGGTGAAGCGGAGTCGGCGCGACTCATATCGGAGGCTATTAAGCGCTCAGGGCAAGGGTTCTTAGAGCTGCGCCGTATTGAGGCTGCAGTTGACATCGCGTCTCAGCTAGTTCCTCTACGTAATGTAACTTTCCTTCCAGGTGGTAGTAATATGCTTTTTAATATGAAAAATCAAGGAAGCTAAAGTGTAGAAACATTCGCAAAATATTTGAAGGGAAAGAGAGAAAAAAAAATAAGAAAAGATGATAATGAACAAAAAAGGGGGGGAAAAAAAAGTACTTACATTTCTATAGGGAGTCGGTTACAAGATTTTTTTAATAGCGAATCAGCGGAGACACACACGTGCAATTTCTTGACTTCATCGGCAATATGTCTTGTTTTTTTTTTTTTTTGTTGTTGTTGTTGTTGTTTGTCTGGGAGTTGAGTTCATTTAATTTAAATACATGTGTTGCACGATTACAGAGATGTGGAATGCGTGTATGTTTTTTTTTTTTTTTTTTTTTTTACTATTATTATTTATTCTTGTTTCTTATTATTAACAGTTATTGTGAATTATTATTTTTTGTGGGGGAACGTTGTTAACCAAGTATTAAATAGATGTCAGAGAATAAAATGCGGATTTATTTCTTTTTTTTTTTTTTTTTTGATTCCATTTCTATTTTGTTTCACTACTGTGTTATCATATTGCTATCTAGAAAGGGAAAAGGGGTAAGCAAGTAAACGGGCCAAAAAAAAAAAAAACGATGTTGACTCTTGATGTAGCTGCATTGCTGGGAAGTTCTATATGCGAAGGTCTACACGTGACTTGTCTGCTGCCACTTCCACATGAGGGTCTTCTCGTGGTGGGCACAAACGCGGGATGTGTTCTGGCCTTTGCTCCAAACTCAACAGCAGTACTTAATAACGTGACTATTAATAACAATAATAATAGTGAAACTGCAGTGGATTCTTCTTCTTCTTCTTGCACTGGTCTATGCGTGTATGCCCAAACTCTTCACAATGGCCCGGTTAATTCCCTTAGTGTTACAACTACTGCTCAACTTCTCGCCTCCGCAGGCCATGACGCGGCACCAGTTGTACAGCCAATCACAAATTTATTTTCCAATAGTGGGGTGGATGTGCGTCGCCTGCGGGGTCACACACTGCCTATCACAGACGTGAGTTTTTTTTCTTCTGGAATTTGGTTAGCGAGCTGCAATGTTGGTGGCCGCTTTATTGTCTTTGATATCCCTTCACACCGCCCTATCTGTGATGTTCGTGTTGGATTCTCCATCCGTTGCCTCGCACTGGGACCTGATGAGACGACATGCTTTGTCGCTGGTACACAAATTGCTCGTATTGACTTATATGACAAGGATCGTCCTGCTGAACCTCTTTCGCGACGAGATGCGCCCTTATGGCTTCAGCACTACACCTGGCAGTGTGATAATAGTGATGAAGAAAATAATAATGAAGTGGTAGTGATGATGGAGGTCCCGGATGATTTATTTATTGCGAAACTTTCTCTTACGGCAGATACCCTTACGGCATTCTTTTTATTTCGTAAAGTTAGTAACAAGAATAATAGCAAAAATAGTAGTATTAGTACTTATATTAATAATTCTGGTGGTGCCATCGCTACGTGGATTCATAGTGCTGGTGAATTCTGGCTCTCCCGCGACTTTAAATACGTAGATAAATTCCTAACGACGAATGAAGAAATAATAACGCTTCAGTATTATTCTTCTTCTTGTTTCTTATTTTCTTCATCATCATTATTGTTCTATTTACCCTTTAGGCAGATTTTTCTGGAGACAGCGAAAGAAGCGGGAGCATTACCTTTGCTGCGGGCACGTGATGGATGGGATACATGGATCCGTCCACATATACGCGTAGAGTCTTTACCATCATTACGTGTTAAGACAGAAGTAGCAAAATTAAATAGATGTGATAATATTTCTGTTGATAAATTATTTACTGAGACGAGTGATATACTTAAAAGTCGACTGGACTCTGAGGAGGAACGGGGGCGAATGCTACAGGCAGAATGTGATGATCTTGTGCATCGTCTCAAGACCAGGATGCAACAAAGTGGAAAGAAGCGAAAACGTGTATCCGCTATGGCATGAGAAAAAGAGAGTGAAAAAAAAAAAAAAAAATGGGATAAAAGAACAATAACAATGAGAATCCCTTAAGGAAAATTTTTTTTATATATACATTACTCTTTTTAAACAAATCATTTGGTCTTTGACAACTTGCTATTGGTTAACTGGGTAAATAAGTACCCCACCCCGCCTTACTTTTCATATTAAATGAATTAGATTATCTATCTATATTTTTCTTTTACTTTTTTTTTTTTTCTATTTCTCTCTCTCACTATATATATATATATATATAATGATTCATAATCTCTCAGACAAGTACATAGAGGTATTTAATAGATATCTTACTTTCTGGTTTGTAGTGAGGGGTGGGCGAGGTTTGAAAATAAAATCAGCACAGATAATTTATAATAGGTTATAATACACATAGATATTCATGATGGTGACAAGCGGTGAAACCTCTTCTCTCCCTAACTTAACGGCTTTAGTAAGTCGCGATGTGGCGGCAAAACTCGTAGCGAAGGCAGGTAGTCTTGTTCAACTTACAAGTCTCTCTGATGCTGCATTGAGGCATCTTGGCTTCGATGTGGAGGCGGCGCAGTTTCGCCGTGCAGGCCACCTGCAGTCTGGCTATCTTCTTGAGGCTCCTATATTTGTAGAGTTCTTCGGTAATGATGAGGTGCGGGGGGATGATATGCGGGCGGCGCGTAAGGCACTTGATGTGCTTGCCCGCAAGTGCACAATTGCGGCAAAGGCGGATCTTGCAGGTTGTGCCCCCACAGGCGAACTCGGAGCGTCTGAGTTGCAGCAGTTGCGGCGCCGTTATGAAACTTTACTCACGGAGGGTAAAGTGAACGCTACAGATACACAGGCGCTACCAGTCCCACGCGTCTTTGTTAGAGGTGATGATGCGGCGAAAAAAAAACGTGGTGGAAGAAAGGAATTTCGCAAGCAACAGGCACAGAGAGATACGCCTAGTGTACTTGAGCGTGCCGTTTCGCATGTTAAGATGGGTGTTAGTGAAGAGGAACAGTTGCAAGCCCTCATGCAGCGAAGTGATGTGCGGGCAGAACTGATGAAGGGAGTAGCAAAGGCTCCAGAGTCACGAAAACGTCAACGCGATGGCGACGAAGAGGAGTACGATGACCTGATGAATATTCGTCTTTAACAAAAATGCAAGTGGAGCTTACTCTTTTAGAATTGTACCCTATATTCGATAATATAAAAAAGGAGGTGTGTGTGTGTGTGTGTGTTGGGGAAAGAAAATGAGGACAAGAGGAAAATGTTTAATCAGATATATCAAACTGTAAAAAAGAAAATGTTTTATTATTATTTATTTATTTATTATTTTTTTTTTTTTTTGTACTACTAGTGTAACAGTTTTTGTATTCTATTTCGTATACTTTTTTTGTTTTGTTTAAGGCGTTTTTAGTACAAGAAAGGGCAAATAACAAAGTAAATACAAATCAACGCTGTGAAAGAGAGAATAGCAGCAGCACCAATAACTGAAACATAGCATGCATGCTAGCAGTGCTGAGACTCAGTTTCCAAATGATAGTGGTGGATTCTCTGAGGATCGAACCGACAAAGTATATTCACGCTCTCCAGAAGTTGAACCATCACCACCATTGCCTCGACTTCCTTCATCACATCTTATAGCGCATCTGCCATTTCGTATCGCCTGTGAAAATTTTGACTCTCATTCACGGGATTGGAATGAGGAGTTTCAGAAATTATGGGACGAAGAGTGGAAGCAAGTATGGGGGACTGATAACCGTGAATATTTTGAAGAGTTTTTGCACGAATATGAATCATACTGTTTCACACTAGTTGAAAGTCTCTGTAGGGAGGGAGGTTCTAGTAGTACATGGGCAGGGAAAGCATTGGATCAGTTTCCTGATTGTTTTCGCGTTGGTAATATTATGTTACGTGTATGGCGAAATGATAAACTAGGAATTAACATGCAACGCTCTTTTCGTGTATTATTAGATTGTAAAATTCCTCGTATAGCATTCCCTCTTTCTGCAGCTTTTCGTTACTATAATGTTAGTATTACGGCACAAGCTCTTATACCGATAGCAAGAGGTAGGATACCATTATACAGAGGTGATGGTACTTCTGACATTCTACTTCACCGTCCACTTCGTGACTATATTTCATTCTTAATTGAAGCACTCAATATAATTCCTCATGGCGTAGGGGCACAGTCTAAACAACTTGGGGTAGAAGTATATGAAGGATGTGATTTACGACTTTATATTATTAACCCTATTGGTTTATTACCTCCGGTAAATGTATCAATGATTGGTCCGTCAGTACCTCTACGTCGATGGTGGCACCTTGTACGTAATTCACCTGCACCTTTTATGCAACCACCTGTACAAATATATGAAAGAGCTTGTATTTCAATACAGTTTATACTTATAGATATTCTTCAAGATTCTCCTGCACGTAGGCACAAGACATTAGTACGTATGATGCATGAGAATGGTTTAAACATTTGTCTTCTTGGTAGGATAGCAATGCATCTTATTAAACTACAAAATGATGATAATGATGAAAATAGAGAAAGTCTTTTAAGAGTAATTTCTGTCGAAATAATTGCACGTGCAGTTCGGCGTGTTATGTACTATCAGGTATTCTTAGATCAAGCTCCACGTACCATCAAGACAGCTAATAGTTATTTAGCTCGTGCTGTTGCTGCTATGATGGATCCTGAACCTGATCGATTCATGAATGGCCTTACACCCAAAATTCATGAAATGTTTCCTATAGATAGTGAAGATTCTATTTTAGAAATTTATTTGCAAAAAATTCTTCGTGATAATGTGTTGCAGGTAACAAAACGACTATGTGCATTATGTGGTTTTGTTCTTAACAGAGGAGCTGTTGAATTTATTGATTGTTTTCGTTCAGGGCATAATTTTAGTAGTTATATGGATGCTAATCATGAATCTAATGTTCGAGAATTTATGCTCGATGCAAATAAGGAGAATGATGTTACTCGAGGTTTACTAACTTCTTTAATATTACCCTACCGTATTGTTCATGAAGTTCGGGCAGGACGTGCTGAAGAAGCTTTGCGACTTTCACGTCGCATCGTTGCGGTAAGAGCTAGAACGAAACAGCAATTTCTTTACTTTGAGTCGCTAATCATTGCTGCCGTTGTTGCCGCACAGTGTGGAGATTATGATGGAGCTAAATGTCTTCTTAACCGTGCGCATAGTGGTATGAATGTAACACCAGTATTTGAGCTTGGTGCAGTTAAAAAAAGTAGTAGTGTTGCTATACCACGTAATTGTTATTTTTTACCTGGTCAAATTGCTGTCACTGTTGTAAGTGGATTTCTACTTTCTCATTGTGAAGACTATAGCGCAGCACGTGATAGATTTCTTCGAGCTATTGATTTGGTTCGAACCATAGATAATACTTCTACTAGTGCAAAGTTAGCAACTCATATGGCACTTATTCCTTTTGCTGGACTTCTTGAGACAGCTACACGTTCATCTGTTGTGACAACTTCAGATTTAATTAATTTATGGGGTGAACTAAGAAGAAGACTTGCGCCTTCTCTATTCGGTGCAACCATATGTGAACAGCTAGGATCACTTCTTCTTGAAAGAGGAATGTATAAATCTGCAGCAGAACGAATGCGGGATGCATTAGAAATTATTGTTTTACTTCTTGGAGATTCTTCATATGAGGCAGGTGTTATGCTTAATAAACTTTCATTTGTTTATTATATGTGGGATGTAAAAAGATTTGGAGTATTGTGTAGTTGTTTACTTCAGTTTGCAGAAAGTATTATGATTGAAGCAAAGGGAGAATATTCAGTTTCACACCTTTGTGTAGTGGAAAATATTGTTATGGTATTAATGATGCGTGGAAACTTTGTGGCAGCGTCAAAGCGACTAACAGAAGTTCTTCAACCTACAACAGGTAAGACATTCCATATTTCAAGAGATCATCCTGTAACTGTACGTCTATATGAAACTCAGGAAAGGTTAAAAACTTTATTTAAACCTACAGCTATTGCTATTATTCAACGTCATTGGCGAGATTATAGGAGAAGACTTGCACTTGAAAGTGTTTTTGAGGTGAATGCTTGCCTATTACAACGTGTGGGACGTGGAATGGTCCGTCGTTGGTTGCTTATGTTATATTCAAGAAGTAAAACTCCTCTTGAAGAACTACATCGCCGTGATCGTGAATTTTTAATTCTAAATTTCACGAAACCATTATTGCGGGGATCAGAACTTTTATCTAAGAAATGTCGAAACTGGAATGGGGAGTCTCAACATTATCATCAAATTGATCAAATGTGGGATGCCGCCACTATCACTGAACGTAAAGAGCATATCTGTGCTTTGGATCGAGAATTTCACGCAGCGGTAGTTCGTTGTGTGACTGCTCTAAGAGATTCGCCTCAATTACTAACACCAGTTCCCCATTGTTTAACTTCATTTGTGATGGAAAATATCGTCATTACACAAGTGGCTAAGGGTGATCAATTAGCACGAATGCAAGCAAATTTTTCTGCTTTACTTAGACGTTCACCAACCCTATTTTTTACCGCTACTGTTGCAGATTATATTGAAATTGATAATGAAGCATATTTTGCCCAAGCACTTGTTCCAATACATCGTCAACCACAAATAATCATTGCAACTGACGGAAACTTTAAAGCTAATTCTAGTGATGCTGAACGTGATGTTGTTAATGAAGTTTGTTGGTTACTATTTGGACGTGGTTTAGCAGAAGTTACAGGTAATCTTTTCGGTTTAGAAATTCTCAAAGCTATGAATGGCATGTGGTATGTTACAAATGGTATGGGTTTCCTCTCTTTTGTAGGTGATCGTGTAGATGAATTACCAGAATCTTTCGCTTCTTCACCTTACCAAGAGGCTGTAGAATTATGTGCTGTAAATCAGCAAGGGCAAGCGGTAACATTGATGGAACAGTATATTCTCTCTCGTAAGTGGACACATGATGCAGGTAAATATCTTGCTCATACTTTTTTAGCATATTGCCGTGCTGCAGCTGGAGAAGTAGAAGCAGCATCAAAGCTTTTTAAAACCTCTGCAGACGCTTTTGAACAAATGGGTTGGTTACAACTTTCAGGTAGATTACATTATTTACATGGTCGTTCATTACTACGTATGGGGGAATACGTACTGGCGATTGAGCCACTAATGGAACAATTCCGTAAATTAAAAGGAGGTCGTTTTCACGCTTACTACGCTGCATACCCTATTCTTGATACTGCACTTTGGCTAGGTAGAGCCTGTCGTGGTGCAGGAAAATCATTAAGCCGTGCTGTTATTACATTTACACTTCATGTAGTCACAAATAGTGAACCAACAGAGTTATTATTTGAGGCATGTGCAACAATGACACAGTATTGTATGGAATCTGGGGATTTACAGTTAGCAGAGGAATTTGCAACTGTTCGTGAACGTAAAGCGAAGGAACTTGATAAAGCGTCAAGTTTACGTCACGCTAAGGCTCTCCTTGACCATAGTCAGTTGTTATTTAAACGTGGTGATAAAGAAAGTTATGAGGCCAGTGCTTCTCTCTTAATAGCAGCAATTCGAATAGTAGAGACAGTACAACCAAACTCTTTAATGCTTGGAATCATGTTAAATAATTATGGATCATTACTTACACACCTCAATAAGTTACCATCTGCTAAGAAAGCACTTATAAATGCTCAACGTTTAATTCAAACTCATGTAAGTAGAGAACATCAAGAGATGATTAGTTGGAGAAAAAATATGAAAGTTCTTCAAAGTAAACTTAGACAAGGGGCGGCCCTACGTATTCAACGTGCAGTAAGACGTTGGTTAGAGAAGCGAGGATCTGACAGAAAACTGGAGCAAGAAGACCCAGTACGTTATGGAATTTTAATTCGTCAAAAATTGCTTTGGCGTTTAAAGCGTCTTATTCTTACAGAGGCTACTGCGCGTATTTTCATTGCTGATGAAGAGAATGAAGAACATTATATATTACAATCTCGGCAAAGACAAATGCTTGGTGGTGCAAAGATGGCAACTCTTCTTCGAGAAACACGTGGTGCAAGGGTATCTATTCATCAAGGGAAATTAACAACATCCATTTTGGAATTAATTCATCTTGAAGAAGGTATTCGTAGTTCTTTAAAATTTCTAGAGCAAAGTCTACAGGTAACAATTTTTACACAGGCTTTATGGGAGCAACATCGTTTAGGTCGGCGTTTTATTATAAGTGAAAACCACATGAAAAATATTGAGCTTAAACTTTGGTGTATTGAAAATGTTCAAACGGTGATACGTGGTGACATGCTTAAGGCACATTTAAAACTACTATTTCACTTTGTGATAAGAGAAGAGGCGATGTGGCGCAAATTTTTGGATAAAACTAATCGCCACAAGAAACGTGCACTTGGAGTTAAAATTGGACACGTTTTGAAACAAAATCGTCATCATAGTTTAAGACATAAACGTCGTAAAAATTATCAACGCAGATTTGAAGATCTTCTTATTGAGGAGCAAATACATCGTGAAATGATTCTTAGTAAAGAGACAGGAGTATCACGAGATTTCTTTTTTGGTCCATTGGTGGACTCAGAGGATGATTCCTCTGGTATCGGTAATGACTAATTATTGTTTTGAGTTAATGCGAAAATATTATTTTTTTTATCTCATGACTCTATTTTTCCTCCCTCTATATATATATATATATATATTATTATTATTTATTTATTAGTTTTCTGTATATCTATTTGTATTTCTGAGTGTATATACGCATGAAGGGTGGAAAAAAAAAAAAAAAAGGAAATATATACATATGTGTTTAATTTTTTATTCGGTATATTAGAGTTAAATTAGGCTTATTTTTCATATTTCTATGTATATGTATTTGTGTGTTTTTCTTCTGTATTATTTTTATTGTCTTTCCTATTTTTCCCCCTCTCCTCCCCTCTCATCCTATCCCCTTTAATTATTAAAAGTCAAGATAGCTATGGACCGTGCATTCATAACTGCTTGTGCTGAGTTCTCTTCTTCATATCGCAATTGGAATGCAGAGTTTCAATTAGCATGGGAGATGGAGGATAATACACTTCATCAAGCTATTAGTCGTCAGCAAGAAATTTATAGGATCGAAGGAGAATTTGTAGCTGAAGCTGTACGTACTGTTAAACAAATTGTAACACTAGACGATGATGGTCCACGGGAATTACCAAAATTTTTACAGTGCTACCGTGTAGATAATATTTTCTTCCGTGTACTACCAGACAGTCGTTCTGGTCGAAATTATGTGGCTTCACTCCGCGGTGTTCTGCAGAGTCGTACTCCTTTACTTACTGTGCCTCTTTCATGTATGCTTTTTTATCGGGGAATGCCGGTTTTAGCACAGGCTCTTGTACCAATGCCACGACGGCCAACACGTTTATACGGTGCAGATTCAACGAATGATAAAGAGGTAGAAGCAGAAATTCTTCATATGGCAGAAGCTCTTAATATTGCCCCACCTGAACATATAATATGCGAAGTTTATCAGGGACTTGATACCCGTTTTTATTGTGTTTTAACAAATATAACTACTATTCCTGTGAGTGAAAAACTTGCTTTCGGTGGCCCTATAAAGAGACAAGAGATGCTTGTTTTTTGTGCTATAGTTACAAGTGGACCAGAAGATGTACTAACAGTATTGCGTGCTCCACCTGTTTTGGATGCACTTGCTCAATTAAGAGAAATTGCTTCAGGTGATGTCCAAGCACAGTTGTGTGATACTTTGCATTTTTACGGTGTAAATTTCTGTTTTTTAAAAGAAGTATTGCGAATTTTTATTACGCATCGTGGTGATATTAAGGAAGCTGTAAAGGCTTTAGAAGTTTGCATTGCTGTAGAGATGATTGCAAGAACTGTTAAGCAAGAATTTTATTTGCGTGTACAATCAAATCGAACAGCATATGATGATGCAACATTACAAAATGATATTACTCGAAATATTTCAAATTTTTTAGATGAAGATCAATTTAAAAATAAATTTTTACCAATACTCATGCGTAAATATAATATTTACACTGATGAGAAAGATATTATTAAACTATGTGAAAAAATTCGCCTCTCTAGACGTCGTGATATAATTTCGCGAATTTCTGTTCTTATAGGTGCACGATTACGTACAGAGGGTAGTTCAGAAGGTGATAAAATTGTGTGGTTACCGAAGGTTCAATCTCGTATTGTACCTTTGCTTTTAGATCCTAACATGCTTACAGCTCTTGCTTCCCAGTATAATGTAACAAGAACTATAGATAGTCATAGGAATTCTTGGTGTTTACCAATTCAGTCAAAGGTAGCTTATTGGGAAGGTCAATTTGATCAGTCATTAAAATATGTACGCTTGATTGCTACTGCAAAGAAGACACAACATGGTTCTTTAAGTATTATTTATCTTTATTCTATACGTAATTTGTGTGAACTCCTTTTTAGCGGAAGTACGATTGAACTTATTTCTGAAGGTTGTGATCTTCTTCAAATATTGTTAGATGGTTTTAGCAAAAGGACTGGATCAATTACCCGTATGCGTCGCCATATTGAATCAGGGTGTTGGTTGTTAGGATGTTCTGATATTATAGACCTGAAAGAAGAGGCATTACAACATTTTCAAGCAGCTGCTCGATTATCACCTAATGAATTACGCAGTAATTTTGGGATGTGGTTATATATTCAACCTTTCTTAGGTATTTTGCGTTGCAAACAGGCTTTACGGACGAGGCGATTAGTGGATATTACAGATATTGTACGAGATGCGAAGGAATTAGCATCAGTAGTTACTCCAGCAGACTACTTTGTGGAGTATTTATGGGAACTCGGGATGGAATTGCGATGGGATGGTCAGTTTGAGACGGCATCAAAGACGCTACTCATGGCTATTAAAATGTGCCGTAAAGTTCGAAGTTCAGAGTTAAATATTGGTGCGTTAAAGGAAGATATTATAAACGTATATCGCGCTTGGGATCCAGTCAAGTATGGAGCATACTGTGAAGCACTCCTTACCGGTATGATAGACACATCTAGCAGGAATACCTCTCGACCCAGTAATTCTTCAGGAATTGAATCGTATCAGTAGAGATGCTCTGTATTGCTATCCAGAATATTTATGAATTGGTTTTTTTTTCATTCTATTTCTTTCTTACTTTATTATTATTATTTTTTGCTCATTTTTTACCTCACACTTTTCATGCTGTACTTTATTTTTATTTTTTTGTATTTGGTTTTATTATTATTATTATTATTATTTTTTTTTTTTTGAAGGCTTGGGAAGAAAAGGGAGGAGGAAGTGAGGACTTCAGTTTTTCTCACACCCTCTCTCCCTGCATATTCACAGCCTAAGATGGAGCGATAACTTGATGTTGAGGCTGAGGAAGGGGAGGGAGAAATATAAAAATAAATAAAAAATATATCACTAGGCAAGAAAGAG
Organism: Trypanosoma avium; assembly: GCA_030849755.1. Taxonomy (NCBI): domain Eukaryota; phylum Euglenozoa; class Kinetoplastea; order Trypanosomatida; family Trypanosomatidae; genus Trypanosoma; species Trypanosoma avium. Next base: position 19,869 of record JASANY010000710.1, read on the forward strand.
CAGTACAAATATGCTGAAATATATGTATATATATATATATATATATATATATATACACGATATCAACAGCAAGAAGATGAAGGAAAAGGGGGCACACACATAAAAAAAAAAAAAAAAAATGATATTATAACGAAATATTCCCACTTATAGTAAAGAGTACAAAAATTCGGACAATCTAGTATTTGTTCTTGAATTTGTTAAGAATGGATGGTATTAAGAGAGCTACCACCCTCTAAAAAACTTAAGCCGCCTTTTTTAAAAATATATCTTTCTTCTTTTCATATCTTCTTTTTTATTATTATTTATTTATTTGTTTTTTTTTCCCCCTCATAAGGTTCTGGTGTAATTATAACTATTAGGGAAGGTTGCTTCAAAGGAAGAATCACCGGGGTTTGTGAACACGGCCAAATGCGTCGTGTGCAGACCTTTGAAACGCCTCCAAGGGAGAAGCGACAAAACGTCATGTTTACACCTGAAGCTGATGCCTTTAGAACACTTTCAGGAACTTCACGTTCGTCACGCTCCCCCATGACTAGCACTGGATCTCAACGGATGTCACTTGCGAAAAGAATTTCAATGGTTGAGGCATCCCGACACCGTCTCTCTATAAGAAAGTCAGCTGCTTTCCCTATGCAACAAACGGCACCAAAACCGTTTCTTACATCCTGTGCAGATATAACAAAACATGGTAGGGATTGGAATGCAGAGTTTCAATTAGCATGGGAGATGGAGGATAATACAGTATCTCAAGCAGAAGCTCGCATGGAGGCACTTCTCCGAGTCGAAGGAGAATTTGTAGCTGAAGCTGTACGTACTGTTAAACAAATTGTAACACTAGACGATGATGGTCCACGGGAATTACCAAAATTTTTACAGTGCTACCGTGTAGATAATATTTTCTTCCGTGTACTACCAGACAGTCGTTCTGGTCGAAATTATGTGGCTTCACTCCGCGGTGTTCTGCAGAGTCGTACTCCTTTACTTACTGTGCCTCTTTCATGTATGCTTTTTTATCGGGGAATGCCGGTTTTAGCACAGGCTCTTGTACCAATGCCACGACGGCCAACACGTTTATACGGTGCAGATTCAACGAATGATAAAGAGGTAGAAGCAGAAATTCTTCATATGGCAGAAGCTCTTAATATTCCTTTTCCTGACGGAACTCTTGAAGTGTATGAAGGCCTTGACGGTCGCTTTTATTTAACAAACTCTAACTCAACTTTGACCCCTCTCTTTGTTGATGATACAATAATGAAACGTCAAGAAATGCTTCGGCTTTGTAGTAATGTGACGGATGGTCATGATGATACGTTAGCAGTTCTTGATAACCCTGAGGTTTTAGAGGCTATTGTACGGGCTTGTATGGACAGCGAGACCCGTTCAATTCCTGATTGCCTTAAAAATGTATGTGAAATTTTACATGCTTTTGGTATAAATATGTGCTTGTTAAAACAAGTTATTCAAAAAATTACTACGGTAACGGAATACGATGAATCAGTTGTTATTTATGTAAAAGAGTTATTCTTAGTAGAGATGCTAGCCCGTTCTGTGAAGCAAGAATTTTACTTGGAAGTACAAGGTAAACGTGTGGCATATGATGATGATGTACTAGCTGCAACACTTTCCAAGCATATGGGTGAAGTATTTGCAAACGTGGATGTTTTTCAAAGTCGATTTTTAGAAGTAGTAGCAAAAAAGTATGGTATAATTGATGAGGATAATGATATTATTCAAACTCTCACTGTGATTCGTGGAAGGCGAAAAGCTGATATTGTAGGACGTATATGTTCACTTCTTGGAGTAACAATAGAAAAAATGGTTGGAAATAAGTCAGAAATGAGGTGGTATGCAAATGCAAATGCACGTGTTCTTCCTTCACTTACAGATCCACGTCATGTACGTAATTTAGCTGAAAAGTATCGAACTATTGTAACACAAGATAGTCATCGCTACGCTTTTTGCTTACCTATACGTTGGAAAGTTGCATGTTGGGAAGGACGCTATGATGAGGCGTTAGACCTTGTTCATCGAACTGCTATGGCTCAGCAGGAGAGATGTGGTGAAGACGCTATTGTTCCTCTATATGCAAGAAGAAGTGTATGTGAAGTATGTTTTGCTACTATGCAAAAAGAATGTATAGCTGAAGGTCGAAGTTTATTTCCTGGTGTTATGCGTGGTTTTGAAGAATTAACATGCCCAATGACGCAAGGACGCCGTCATATTGAGTATGGTTTTTGGCTTTTACGTGTTGCACTAGTTTATCAATCGGATGATCTTGTCACATACCGGAGTTGTGTTGAGGAAGCTGTAGAGCATTTCTATAGTGCTATTGAAAAACTTCCAGCTTATCTTAAAAGTGAGCATGGTTCTTGGTTACATTTGCAGCCATATAAAGGATTACTGCAATGTAAGCGAATGCTTCCATCTTGTTCCGTTAATACAAAAGAATTAGTTGAACGTTCAATAGAGCTTAGTACTATTGGTTGGGCTTCAGATTTTTTTATGCTTTATCTATGGGATTTAGGTTTACAACTTGAGTCTGAAGGACGTTATGAGGATGCAATTAGGGTTCTTCTTACAGCTATTGCAGTTAGTAAAAAGAAACCGACTGTATCACTTGATTTACCATCACTCTTGATGGATGCTGCTCATATTTACCGTTCTTGGGATCCAGAGAAGCATATTGAGCACTGTTTTACGTTGATGCGTGAAGCAGCAGAAAAAGCATGGGAGTTATTTGGAACTCGAAGTCGTGAATATGCTGTAGTACTCAATAATAAAGGTGCAATTGAAATTGAGCTAAACAGATTAAATGATGCAAAAGAGTCTCTTAAGAAAGCAGGAAGTGCATTTAAAGAGTCAGGGGTACCAGAAGATGATCCGGACTATAAGGCATATCTTGAAAATCTTATTTTTCTTGAACAGCGTATTTCTGCACAACCGATGGTGCGACGAGGTTTTCTTCGTAGATACCCTTTTTTAGCAACACGTGTAGAAGATTTTCCATTCAGTGATGTTCGCCCTCTTGAGGATGAAATTTTTGTGGATTTAGCACATCAACGATCTCGAATGCCAGGTGGTACTTCAGAAGCAAAAAAATTAGAACAAATGATGAAAGAAAGGGTATGGGAACTACTTCGCTATATTCAAGATGGTGATTTACTAAAGAAACATCCCTTTTTACCTGCAACAATCCACGGTGTACTTATCGCTGGTCTACGACTTGAAGATGATGCAATTTTTACAGAACTTGTTCAAAGACTAGACCATACTATTGAAATTAATGATGTGAAGGAGCTAGAAAACAAAATTCGCGAGTATGTTGTAAGAAGAGCACAAGATGCCGCTCTACAACGGTCGTATAGAGAGCGTCAAGAAGAAAAATTTAATGATACCTATGGAGACTATGTAAACTTAATGTATCCTATTCCATGGGTTTATGTTCTTGAAGATGATATATTTAATGGATTGAGTGATGAGATGCAGAAATGCATAAACTCACAAGCAACGATTACCCAAATTCAGACTATTCAAGAGAAAATTGAACGACGTGTTGAAGAAATAGAAAAAAAATCGTTTGAGTGGAGAGCTGAGCTCAGTAACTGGTTATCACCATCAAAAATATATTCTGTATCTGCAAAAGATCTTGCAGGAGATGTTCATCTCCTTGACTTGATTCGTGTACGTCGTCTAAAAGCTTCCCGTGGGGAAGATTCTATTGATACAATAGACATTCTTATACGAGATAAACTTGGAGCCCTATGGGAACGTGCTTTTATATCTCGTTTGTGTATGGATGTAGATGATGAAGAGTTGCATCAGCAATTCCCCTTTCTTGTAGAAATGCCACACCATCAACGTCTTTCAACGTTAATGTTATATGAGGATCCAACTTTCTCTAGTTTGACTGAACTTCTAAGAAAATCTGATGAGGGAAATCGAGTTCAAGCAGAAATAATTGCAGCTGTAAATGCTATTGCAGCACGTAGACGTGACGACAAAGAGCTTAAAAAATGGTATTATGATATTGAAAGTGTTATTTCTGGAGAGATTTCTCTTGAAAGTGTTCCAAAAGTTAGAGATGATTACTATGTACAGCTATGGCAACGTAGGAATATCCTTAAGGCACAATATACAGAAGATTCTCCTATAATGTTAGCTTTAACACACCGTATGGAGCAGCGAATTGTTCAAATGAATTCACTAATGAAAAAAGTTAATGCTAATAGTTACAGGCGCCGATTGCGTCTCGAGGCAAAATATCCTTTTATTATGCGTCGTCATAAGGGTTTTACCTTAGATGTACTTAATATTGAGGATGATGATGAATTCATATCAATTGTAGAGCAACGACGACAGATATTCCTTTCTCCCAACTCAACACCTAGTGACATTGACCGCCTTAGCCGTCGTGCTAACAAGCGAGTGGAAAAGATTGCCATGCTTCGTGTCAAGCAGTCAGAGTTGTATAGTCGTCAGTACCCATTTCTTCCAAATAAGTTAGAAGGAGTTGATATTTCGACTATCCATCTAGAAGATAATGAAACATTTGCACAAAAGGCAGCATACTACTTTCGTCTGCGTGCATCAGGCAGCGGTGATGTTGAAGTTCGGTGCCGACGACTAGCCAGAGAGATGGAGAACCTTGCTCTCGCCATCGCCCGCGAAATTGGTATCCGTGAATGGCGCGAATCTATTGAAAGTGAAGACCTGCGTGAGCGTTACCCGTTTCTTCCTGAGGAACCAGCACGTGGTATTCTTCTTGGTGATCTTCACCTAGTACAGCGCCCAGAGTTCCGCGCTCTCTCTAATGAGTTGGACTCCTTACGTCGTGATCCTCTACGTAATGCTGCAGCAATTCGTGCTTCTGAAGAAAAGCTATCAGCGCTAGTGGTGCGACTAGCCGAAGAGCGTATGGCTGCTACAGAGACAGTGCATGAACAGTATCCTTTCTTACCTAGACGTATTCTGGGTGTTCGCCTCGGTGACCTTCCACTTCAAGAGGATGAGCTTTTCGTCAAGACATTAAAGGAAGGTATAGATGGAAAAGAATCACTTCTTCAGTCTAGAGTTGTTCAATTAGCTGTATACCATAATCTAAACGATGCACAATTAGCTGATAATGATGATGCTGTACTTGCACAGCACCCTTATCTAGTTTACACCTCACGCAAATGTTTTCCTTTACGTCACCTTCCATTGCAGGATGATGCCTTGTTTATACAAAGATTAGAAGAATATGAAGATCTCATGGAATATCCTTGTCTTGATGAGGATGCACTGTCAACAATCCGTTTTCTTTTAGCTTGTCGAGCTGATGAACTTGCTTTAAAAGAGATTGAAAAAATTGAAAAAATTAAAGAAACTTTTGTGGCTTTGCAACCATTATCATTGGAAGACCTTCGTCATCTACAAGATCGTAGAGAGTTCCAAAGTTATAATGAAGATGCTCCAACAAATTTGTCTCCTATTTTACTTGAGGATGCGAAACGTAGTCTTATGGATGTACGAGAGGATCGAGCTGCGAAGGTGCGTGAAGTAGATGCGCTTCGTAAAGCCTATCCTATGCTAGGTCGAGATGTTGATCCTGGAATGCTTGAAGATCCTGTTATTGCAAAGCTAGTTGAAGATCGTGACGAGCTTATGGACGACGTAGACAGAAATGCTGGTGAACTTCATAGAGTTGAAGAAGAAATAGCACGACACGCAACAGAGTATAAAACTCTACACTGTGCTGAACAAAATGGTTTTGAAAAGATATACAGTCCAAACGAAGCAGTTTTTACTGATACAACTCTTGATAATTTAGAGGAAGATATACTTGACGATGCATATTATCAGGAGTTAAAAACGCAGTACGGTATCGTAGAAGCGCGTAAAGATCCGTCTGAAATACCACTTTTAAAACGTCTTGAAGCTCAAATTAATGTGCGTAGGTCTCAGATATCTCGAGATATTAATCGTCAAATTCAACACAATAAACGATTAGCTATTCAGACAACTAAACGATTCCCGTTCATTAAACCACAGCAAAGTGGTATTCATATAGCCGATCTACATATCGATTGCGATGACAAAATAATTCAGCTAGAGAAACAAAGAGAGGAAGGGTTAATACAACAAACAGAAAACACGACCAATATCGAAAAAAGTATGAATGAACGTGTGCGAGAGATGGCACGTGCAATGCGAGAG